>CAUYRT010087942.1:0-31318 GCA_963574885.1 Lepilemur ruficaudatus | reverse complement strand
AATTGGCCAACTAAAGATATATATAGAAAAAATGAGCCGGGCATACTATGTAGCTACTTGGGAGGCTGAGGCAGAAGGATTGCCTGAGCCCAGGAGTTTGAGGTTGCTGTGAGCTAGGCTGATGCCACGGCACTCTAGCCCGGGCAACAGAGTGAGAGTCTGTCTCAAAAAAAATAAATAAATAAATAAAAAATAAGTTAAGGATCTTGAGATGGGGAGACTATCATAGATTATCTGTATGGCACGACCTAATCACATGGGTCCTAATAAGAAGGAGGCACAATTGCCCAGGGCGGTGGCTCACGCCTGTAATCCTAGCACTCTGGGAGGCTGAGGCAGGAGGATCACTTGAGCTCAGGAGTTCAAGACCAGCTTGAGCCAAAGCGAGATCCTGTCTCTACATTAGCCAGGCAGCATGGCATATGCCTGTAGTCCCAGCTACTTGGGAGGCTGAGGCAGGAGGATCACTTGAGCCTAGGAGTTTGAGGTTGCAGTGAGTTGTGATGATGCCACTGCACTCTACTTGGAGTGACAGAGCAAGACTCTCTCTCAGAAAAAAAAAAAAAAAAAGGAGGCATGAAGCGCAGAGTCAGAGATGTGGTGATGACGGAAGCAGAGGTCAGAGTGACATAGGGTCACGAGCCATGGCATGCAGGCAACCCTTAGATCTGGAAGAGGCAAGGAGACAGCCTCTCCCCAAGAGCCTCCAGAAGGAACGTGGCCCTGCAACCCATTTTAGACTCTGAACTCTAGACCTGCAAGAACCTCCAGCCACATGGCCTCTTGTGAGATGAAGAGTGTCAGCCTGGGGCACAGACATCACAAGGCCACATGGCAAGGCCACACAGAGCCAGGCCTGGAACCCAGGTTTCTTGACTCTAAGCGCAAGCCCCAGCCCCCCAGCCATCCTAAATTAAAGGGTCTTCAAAGAAAGGGGGCAGTGTGGGGGCTGTGCCTGCCAGCTCAGGGCAGAGGGTGGGGAGGATGGGACGGCACGAGGTCATGTCCAGCAAGGTCTAGCCTCTGCCAGCTTTCCCAGCCTCGTCCCCATCGCTCACTCCCTGTCTGCCGGCCGAGCTTGTCACCCTGCTGTACTTTCTTCAACTCCCTCATTGCTCTTGGAAACTCCCGCACGCTTACTCGTTTGCTAGCTTATTGTCCGTCATCCCCTGGATGTGCGCTGTCCCATATGGTAACCACCAGGCACGTGTGGCCATACAGTACCTGACATGCAGTTAGTGCAACTGAGAAATGGAATTCTTAATTTTATTTGAGTTTAATTAATTTAAATTTAAACAGCACACGTGGCAAGTGGCTACCATGTTGGACAGTGCCGTTCTAGAGGTTCAAACCACCTCCCAGAACGTACCTCATCCGTCACCGCATGCTAAAACTGCGTCCAGCACATGTTCTGATACCACTTTTTCCACCTTTTTGAGTTGCAAGTTTAGTTCATTTATCTTCTGACTTCTTCATAGTCTAGTAAATGTGTCACAGAAAGGCTATACATTTTCCCCGGAGTACCTTTTTAGCAGCATATTTTATTTTATTTCTCCACAGGTTTTTTTTCCCCCTCTTTTTTTTTTTTTAAATTGAAGAGAAATTTACACAACATAAAATTAACCATTTTAAAGCACACAATTCAGTGACATTAATTACATTCACAATGCCAGGTAACCCCTCCCTCCATCTCATTACAAAACATTTCATAATCCCCAAAGAAAACTTGCACCCAGTCAGCAGTCATTCTGTTTCCTCTGTGTCCCAGCCTCTGACAATCACCAATCGACTTTCTGTATCTGTGGATTTACCTGCTTCCCATAGGGTTTATTTTTATTATGGTAAAAGATATGTCACGTAAATTTGCCATGTTAACCATTTTTAAGTGTACAAGTCATGAAGTACATTCACGATGTTGTGTGACCACCACTGTTTCTAAAACCTTTTCATCACCCTGAACAGAAACTCTGTGCACATAAAGCAAGAACTCCTTATTCTTTCCCTTCTCTCAGCCCCTGATGATTTCTAATCTCCTTTCTATCTTTATAAATCTGCCCATTCTAGATATTCCAAATAAGTGGACTCATGTAACATTTGTCATTTTGTGTCTGACCGATTTCACTTAGCATAATGTTTTTTGTTTATTTTTTTTTTTTGAGACAGAGTCTCACTCCCTTGCCTGGGCTAGAGTGCCGTGGCATCAGCCTAGCTCACAGCAACCTCCAACTCCTGGGCTCAAGTGATCCTCCTGCCTCTGCCTCCTGAGTAGCTGGGACTACAAGGATGCGCCACCATGCTCAGCTAATTTTTTCCGTATATATTTTTAGTTGGCCAATTAATTTCTTTCTATTTCTAGTAGAGACGGGGTCTTGCTCTTGCTCAGGCTGGTTTTGAACTCCTGACCTTGAGTGATCCGCCCGCCTCGGCCTCCCAGAGTGCTAGGATTACAGGCATGAGCCACCGGGCCTGGCTGATTTAGCATAACGTTTTCAAAGTTCATCCATGTTGTAGCATGTATCGCAGCTTCATTCTGTTTTATGGTTGTATAATATTCCATCGTATGTACACACCACACTTTGTTTATCCATTCATTCTCTGTCGATGGGCACTTGGGTTATTTCCCCCTTTTGGCTATTGTGACTAATGCTGCTATCAACCTTGGTGAGCTAGTATCTGCCTGAGCCCCTGTTTTCAGTTCTTTTGGGTTTATACCCAGAAGTAGAATTGCTGGATCATACGGTAATTCTATGTTTAACTTTTTGAGGATCCACCAAACTGTTTTCCACAGCAGCTGCATCATTTTTCATTCCCACCAGAAATGTATAGGGGTTCCAATTTCTCCACATCCTTGACAGCACTTGTTATTTTCCTTTTTTCAAATTACAGCCATCCTAGTAGGTGTTAACTAGCATCTCACTGTGGTCTTGACTTGCATTTCCCTGATGACTAATGATGTTGAGCATCTTTTCATGTACTTATTGGCCATTTGTATATCTTCTTTGGAGAAATGTCTATTTAAGTCCTTTGCCCATTTTATAATTGGGTTGTTTTTCATTTTGGGTGGTGAGTTCTAGGAGTTCTTTATACATAGTCTAGATATCAAATGCTTGTCAGATACATGGTTTTTAAATATTTTCTCCCATTCTGTTCCTGTAGGTTTTTCACATTCACTGATTTTGTTGAAAAAATGGGGAATGCTTCGTGAATTTGCATGTCATCCTCACGCAGGGGCCATGCTGATCTTCTCTGTGTCGTTCCAATTTAGTGTACGTGCTGCCGAAGCGAGCACCCCTGCAGGTTTTTGATGGCGTTTTTCTCCTTTCCCAGGACTGGCCACGCACTCACTCTTCCATTCCTCGTTAACACGAGGCCAAGGGATGGCCTCCCTTGCCCAGTGCCTCCTGGCCTGTTAATGCCACAGAGAAAGTGAGTCCGTGTCTCCATAACCTTCCCGAGGGCAGGAGCCAGTTCGCTTTCGGGGGCAGGTGAATGAAAAAGAGAAGGATGTGCTCTCGCGCCTCCCGATGCCACGAGCACTGGCTGCTGCCAGTTCACAGCCCAGTTCCTGCTAGGAACTGCTCTCAACCAAAAGAGGACGCCACACCTAAGGCACCCTGCATCCAGTAACTGGGTGGTGTTTGGGTACCAAGGCGGGGCTCCCTTGCTCACTTCATAACAACCCTAAAGGGCCATCCCAGCCCCAGAGCTCCCGTGGATTAGCTGGGGCCTCTGTTGTGCTGCATCGAGGTTCAGCCCCTCCCTCCACCCAGTCCTGCGCCCCTCCCTCTCACAGGTGTTCCCAAGAAACTTCTGCGTGCAAACCTCTGTGTCTCAGAGTCTGCTTCCTGGGGAACCTGACCTGAGACAGGACAAACTGGATTCTGCTTCTTTCCCTCCTCACTGCAGGACATTTGGTGATTTCATTATTCCTCCTGAGCTCCGTTTCTTACTCTAGAACACAGGGCTGGTGAGCCTCACTTTTCAAGGCAATGATGAGAATGAACTGTAATGTCACATGAAAGCCTCTGGCACGTAGGTGCCCAGTAAGTGTCAGTCGCATTCCCCTCCTCACCTCACTCTACTGTGCTTCGTGGGGACAGCCCACAGCTTCCAGTTTAGGGACAGCGCCGTGGGAAGGGCACACGGTTGGACCTGGATTCAAATCCTAAAGCTGCTATTTATCTGCTGTCACCCAGGACGGTCCCTCCCCTCTCTGGGCTCAGTTTCCTTCTCTGGACAGCAGGGGCTTTGAGTGAGGATGTCTGAGCGTCTGGTCACACTGACTCTCTCCTTGGGCAGGGTTCCTGGCCCACAGGGCACCAGCCCCTCAGCCGCTCCACACCCAGGGTGGCAGGAGCCTTACCTTGGGGAGCTCTTAAAATAGGCAGGCCTTGGCCTTGCAGGGGAAGCAGCTGGCTGCCTTGCGCTGCCTTTGTCAACGAGCTATACTTAGGCCCATCCGGGTGCCGTAATTACCTCTCATTAATATAAGCCTCATTGCCCTCATGGAAACCTGGAGGGACCAGTGACGCTGCTGCCTCCCCAGAGCCCTCCCTGTTCCATGATGCTTCTGCGTCTGCAGCTGCTACCCCTGCCTGCTACAGAGCGGGGCCTCCCTGCCCTGCCTCACCTCAGCTTGGTGCCAGAATTGGCCTGGGAGCATGGGAGATCTAACTGGGGACTAGGCCAGGAACAGAACCCAGCATGGCGCTTCCTGGAGCAAAGCTCACCTGACTGCACCATTCCCTATGCCAGAACCTTCGTGTGGATGCCTCTTCCCTCCTCAGTTTAAACTCCTTGGTGTGGCAATCAAGACACTCACTGATTGAACCCCAAACCCTTTTTCAGATGTTACCAATCCCACTTTCTTTCTTCACAGCCCTTCCCTTTAACCAGCCCAGATCCCTTACCATTCCCCACTTATATCTTCTCTATTCACTTGCTGCTACCAGAAAGGCTAGGTCTAAGGTTGCATTAACAGAGGTAGAGAGTCTAAATGAAAGGAGGGGATAGTCCTGCTTAATGCTGAGCCCTTCAGTAAAGGAGAGACAGACACTTAGAGTGGGGCATGGGAGGTGAGTCAAGTGATGGAGGTCTGGAAATGAAGTGGGGTGCAATGGCCAAACATTCTGGGGATGTTCATAGCAGTCCACGGAGGACACAGCCACTGCCTTCGATCTCCAAAGCCATGATGTGTGGAAGGGGAAGGATCGGCTCTCTGGGGCCCCCAGGGCCTTGGTGCTGCCTGGGGTAGGGGTGAAGGTGGAGAAGCCGGCTGTGTTGAACTGCGACCTTATCCTTGGACACCGCTCCCATTCTCCTCCCGTATGTCTTGCCAGGCCTATTCCATCTCTTGCCGGCATCTCCTCTGACGTCTACACAGAGGAACTGGCTGCTCTTCGCTCCTCTCTCTGCATGCTCTCTCCCTTGCTGAGCTCATCCCGACACGTGGCTTTAAACACCACCTATCTGACAACTCCTAAATTTACATCTTCCGCCCAGTCTTTCTCTCCAACACCAGACTCCATCTCTAACTGCCTCCTTGACATCTCACTCCGGATGTCTGACAGGTCCAAGATCAAGCTCCTGATCTCCCACCCACCTTGGCCGGCTCCTTCCCGGTCTGCCCCCACTCAGCTCCCGACGACAGTCCCCGCTGCTTTGCCAAGCTCAGAAGCGGGAAGGCATCCTTGACTCCTCTCTCTCCACCCCCACATCCCATTCAACAGCAAATACTCCAGAAACAACTCTACTTTCGCCATAGCCTCAGAGCTCCTCTACTTCCCACCAGCTGCACCCCCCCCCAGGGGGCCAGGTCCCCACTGTCTGTCACCCAACGGCTGAGTGCAGTTGTCTCAGCTCACAGGCTACTCTATGGAGGGGCCCTCCCCAACCACACTGTCCAAAGCAGCTCCTTGCCCGCCAGCCCCCTCTGCTGTACCACCTGGATGTACACCCTGAGTAGCCAGAGCAGCCAGGGCAGGGTGTGTCTCGGTCACTGCTGTGTCTCTGGCACCCAGCCAGGGCCTGGATACAGATGCTTATATAGTTATGTTGAATAAAAGAGCAGCAGAAAGTCCTGGGGATGCCAAGAAATGAGGCAGAAAGTGAGGCAACCACAGCGTGGTAGGTTTTACACTCAAGCTAATCAACCTAAGAGGGAGAGCTGTGATCCTTTACTGAGCGCTTACTATATATCAGGTGCTTCACATGTGTGAGTGCATTTGATCCTCACTACAGTTCTACCTCGTGGAAATGATGAGTCCGTCATGGTAGCCAGCCTGCAAGATGCACCCCAGTGGTCTCCACTTTCCATAGTCACACCCTTGTGTACCCTCCTCCCCGCCAACAGGATTAGGGTTTACCTGTGGATACTGTGGAACTGACCGAGTGTGACTTCTGAGGCTCACTCAGGAAAGACACTGCAGCCTGTGCTTTGCTTTCTTGGCGCAGCGAGCCGCCATGTTGTGAGGACACTCAAGCAGCCCTCGGGCCGTGTACGCAGAACTGAGGCCTCTGCCAACAGCCAGCACTAACTCGCCAGCCTATGAGTGAGCCCCTCGGAAGCGGATCCTCCAGCCTCAGTTAGGACCTCAGATGGCTGATGCCCCAGCTGACAGCTTGACCCTGACCTCATGACACACCCTGAGCCAGAACCACTCAGGGAGGCTGCTCTTGGGTTCCTGACCCTCAGAGACTCTGTGAGATAATACATGTTTCTTGTTTGAAGCCACTGCCAAGTTTTGGAGTGATTAGTTATGCAGAAATAGGTCACAAATACACTCCCGTTAGAGGAGAAGCAGCAGCTTGGATGGCTGAAGTCACCTGCTCTAGGCCCCACAGCCAGGAGCAGGGGGCGCTGGGTGTGAGGCCGAGTCTGACTCTTGAGCCCACATTTCACGGCCCTGCCCATCAGGCTGAGCTGAGATTTCAGGATCATTTTCATCTAAGACAGCTCCGTAATCCTGGTGTATTCAAGCTCCAGATTGTTTCCAGCCTAAGTCTGTGTCCATAGCAACTGTGTGAAAAGCGTGACATTCAATCAACTGGTTGTTTGGTCAACAAGATAGCAGGCAATGGCTTCTTGGGGCGTGTGGCTAACATTGCCCTGACCGACCTCAGGCCCCACCTCCACGTGGAGACGGCCACTCGAAGTGAATTCCTGGGCCCATCCTGGGAGCGAACTCTGAACACAGGGCCCAGGCTGTGGATGCTGCAGCTCCTCGGGGGTGAGGGGCTCCATAGGGACAGGGCTGCTTACTTGGTCTCTCTGTGACCACACCCCCTTTAAACCTGCCTGGCCTCAGCCAAAACGTCAGCGGTCACAGGGGTCCCAGGCTCAGGATTCATCTCTGTGTGGTGGACACAGAAAAGATAGGTGGAAACACAGACCCAAGGGCTCCTAGGCCCTCAGAACAAAGGGACTAAGGAGGAAGAACCACAGAGTCATCCTTTAAAACACCCAGATGGAATAGCTTCATCCAGGTCCCCTAAATCGCCTCCAGGTCTCCTCTCCCCTCATCCTCGGGCAAAACTCCAGCCTCCTCATCCTGCCTCGGCCACGCCAGACACCTCATCAGTTCTCTCTCCAGCATTCCAGCTCTTTCCTGCCACAGGGCCTGCGCCCTGCTGTTCCCTCCACCTGAACGTTTTCCCCCCCAACTCCTTACACATCCAGCTCCTCCTACTGATTCAAATCTCTGCTCACATGTCACCTCCTCAGAGGCCAAAAGGTCACTTCCTAACCCCTGTGCCTAGAAGGTACCTCCAGCCCCCTGCATTACTAATTTCCTTCAAAACACGCACCAGGGTCTCTAGTTATCCTGCTTGGTTGCTTGTGTACTGGATTCATGTCCCCCATGCTCTGTGGGCTCTGAGACAGGATGGAACACACCTGTTTGGTTTTCCACTGTATCCCTGGTGCTAAGCATAGAGTCGGTACGTAGTAGGTGCACAGTAAAAGTCACTAAATAAATGAGGTGGTTGGACAGATAAAACTTCAAAGATATGGGAGCTGAAGGGGGTTGGGGCTGCCCAACAGAAGAGAAAGGAGTTGATTGTAGGCCCCCCCAAACCTCCTTCTTGCTGCTTCTCCATGTGTGAATCCCAGATGGGCTGGGCTGGTGTTTCTGTTCCCGAGAACCTTCCTGAGAACACTGTCCCTAGCCTTGTTCTCTGCCTAATATCCTTGACGCTCAGAGGAGACACCCCCTCCTCCAAGAAATCTTGCAAGTGGGAGGTAAGGCCTCCTCTGGGCTCCCCTACGATGAGAGCTAACAGCCCAAGGAGCCCTAAGTGTCCCTATGAAGCAGAAGCAATGACCCTGTACAGAGCTGGCACTCTGCAAATGTTGGTACATAAAGAGGGTGACATCCATCCTGACTTTCCCAGGTTCTACCTATTGTCCTGGAATCCCCAGTGGTTAGTGCTCTGTTCCATTCTCAGAGGTGTCATGGTTTAGATGATGAATTATATGCTCATCTGAAGCATGAAGGACTGTGAGGACACAGGGCAGAGGAAGAGGGGTCTGTGGCTGAGATGGAGCTAATGAGTCTGGTTTGAGCTTCTTCCCTGCCTTCCTGGGTGAATCAGGGTCATCCCAACCTCACCTAGGAAAAGCCTGAGCTGTGGGGATGAGAGGATGATAATGATGACCACGACTGCCCCTCCCCTGCACCTCCAGGCCTCACCTGGGGACCACTTGACATTCCAGGCCTCATTGCTCTGCTCCAGTTGCTCTCTGTGGTGGCCCCAGGGAGGGCTAGGTACAGCGCTGCCACTGGGATGGTATGGCATGGAGGCTGGACCTTGAGGAATGCCAGCTTCCTCAAGTTTGAATCCTGGTGCTGACATTTACTTGCTGTGTGACTTTGAGCTGGTAACTTGACCTTCCTGAGCCCCAGTGTCCTCAAATGGTTGTTGGGAGAGATCAGTGAGTTAACACAGACACATGGCTTGGCACAGTGCCTGGCATGCAGCGAGCACTCCGCAAGCATTTGCTGTTGCAATCCTTAACAAGGGGACCTGCCCACAGGAGGTAGGGTCAGAGAAAGTGTGAACTCTGGAGCCAGATAGGGCTGGGCAAGGTCTTTTTTAGCCTCCCAGAGGTTCAGAGAGCGAATGAGATTTGGTCCAGTCACGCAGCATGTTGGCGGCAGCTGAGATTTGTACCCAGGTCTCCGGACTCCTAGGCCAGTGCTCGCTGGAGGTCTTGAACCAACAAAGGTTGGTGTGTTCTGCGCTATGACCACTTTCTGAGTGGCTCTTGTTCCCAGAGCACAACGGTCTAAACTTGCTCTAGATATCAAATTACACTTAAACAGAATTAAATTTAAGAATCGAGTTGGACTAGCCACACATCAAGTGTTCAATGGCCACAAATGGCTAGTGGCCACCATGCGGACGGCGGACACAGAGACCACCTCCACCAGCCAGGCAGCTCCGTGGGGCAGCGCTGGACTCGGACTTAATCACTGTGCATCAGTGTTTCCCGTGAGTCCCACGAGGAACTGGAGGGGGATAGGGTTGGGGCCTTTGCCCTCCACGGTCCCCACAGAAGCCTCTCCAAAGCCTTCGAGTTGTGGGAAGCTGCTCAACACTGACCCTGTCATGCCTTGTCCAGCCCTGTCATGCTCCACTTTGCTGACGGGGCTGGGACACTTGCCCCAGGGCTGGCACTTGCCCCAGGTCACATGGCAGGTGGAGGCTGCAGGGGGCTCAGGGCTCCTGACTCGGAGCTTGCTGCACGGCCAGGCTGGAGAGTCAGCAGCCAGGCCATGGAAGGTGCTGGTCAACAGAAATGATTTTTTGCTGATGAACAAAAGCTAAAACTCCACCCTAGGATGGATGTTCCTGAGGCCTTTCCGAAGGGCTGGTGGGGGACAGACAGCTGGCTGCAGCTGCAGGGCGGGTGCCCATCAGCCCCATGAATGGCTCCCCAGGTCACCCCTGGACACCTCCAGGGCAGGGAGGAGGTCACGGGCAGCTGCTCATTTTCTCCTCTTCCCATCCCGGCGGGGTCTGGGTGGACTGCAGTGACCCCTCACTGCCGTTCTAAAGCGGTGTTTGTTGTGACTGTGGGGGCTGCGCCCCAGTCCCGCCTAGCTCACAGGGCGACTTCAGGCAAGTCACTTTCCCTATCTCAGTTTTCTCCATTGGAAACAGGACATGATCACCCCGACCACGTGGGGCTCTTATGAGGAGCAAATGGGACTACCTGGGCGGGAGAGTGTTTGCGAACCAGGTGGTCCTACAGAGGGGTCCTACAGAGGGGAGACAACAGGTGCCGGGCCCCATCGGCCACAGGCACAAATCCTGCCCCACTCTTCCCGCAGTGGGACCCCATGCAGCTCAGATGGCCTCTCTGAGCCTCAGTTTCTTTACCTGGGAGGTATGGCTAAGATATCACACCTCACGTGCCATACAATGGGAGATGATGCTGCAGGCAGAAGGAAGGCGGTTCTGATCCACACTAGGACAGGGATGAACCTCGACACATCACGCTCAGTGAAAGACGCCCCACACAAAAAGCCACATACTGGGTGACTCCATTTATACGAAATGTCCAGAACAGGCAAATCCCCAGGCACAGTAAGTAGGTGAGTAGCTACCAGGGGCTGGCAGGAGGGGGAATGGGGGGCAACTGCTTCACAGGCACCAGGTCTCTGTCGGGAGTGAGGACAGAGTCCGTGAATGAACAGCCGTGGTGGCTGCACAACACTGTAAATGTACCGAGTGCCACAGAACTGTCATTTAAAATGGTTTTAATGGCCAATTTTATGTGTGTCCTACCACAATTTAAAAAGGCATGTCGCCATAGGGCATCTGCAAACTGCAGTAAGGTGGCACACAGAGCGCCCAGCAAGGGGTGTTGGCAGGTGCTCAGGAAAGAGCAGCTGTGCTTGTCACGGGAGCCCCCAAACATGTGTGAATCGAGATCTTTCCAAAGCTTACCATGTGCCTCCCACGTACACACAAGCATCTGAGTCATCTAGCTGAACCCTCGAGTCAGCCCTAGGAAGTGGGTCTCACTGTGAGTCCCATTTTACAGAGAGAGAACTGAGGCACAGAGAGAAATGGTTTGTATGAGGTCACACACGCGCCAGAGCTGGGATTCGAACCCAGGGCATGTGGCTCCAGAGCCCATGCTGCCCATCAGCTCCCTGTGCCGCCTCCTGGCTCTCAGGACACGACGTCCAGCTGGCCCCCAGCCTCGTGCTCACCAAAACCTTCCTCCACCTGGCCAGGAGAGGACTCTCAGGGGAGGGTCATGCAGGGGACACACTGCCCTGTCCTCAGCCTTGGAGCTCCAACAGGGAGAGGCAGGCGCATTCCGGAGGCCACCACCTGCCTCAGCCGGTTTCATCCCAGCCCCCGCTGCGGGACCATCCTGCTGGCAACAGCAGAACAGAACGGTCAGAATGCAGCAATTGCCCGCACATTTAATTCAATTCCTCCGGCATTTACAGGACCTGTTCCATGACTCAGACGGTCCCAACCCTTGAAGAGCTTGTGGCCAAGTGGAGGAGGCAGCAATATACACAGGAATTGTACAACACATAGAAATAAATCCCAGCAAGTGTGAAAGCCCAGTGTGCAGCCCAGGCAGGAGAGATTAACACTCACTGGGGCACCAGGGAGGCTCCCCGCTGCAGCCCATCTCTGAGGACAAGCAGGCTCTCGACAGGTAAAGGTACAGGAAAAAGCATTTCCCAAAAGGGGTAAGAATAGACAAAATTATCATCAAAGGTGCGAGACACAGAGACAAGCGCTGGGAACAGCAAGTGGGCTTTGGAGGGGAGGCAAACACCTGGGGTCAGATCATGGGGGGCCGTGATGCCCCCTGGGGACTCTAGATCTAGATGGCAGGCCACCAGCCATCAAAATAGAGGAGGCACCAGCGGCCGTGAGTGCCCGCAATCCCACTTCAAGGAATTACCAGCAGCCTTGCCTTGCACACGTGGGAGGCGATGGTGTGGGGGCTCTTCCCGAAACACTGTTTGTGCTAGCAAGAGCCCGGAAACAGCCCATGGCTGTCCATCAGGAGAGTGGATGCATCGCCACCCAGCACGCCACGGAATGCTATGCCGCCCTCAAAAAGAATGCGGCAGCGCTCAGTGCACCGACGCGCAGCGCCCTCCGCAGTCCACAGTGATGTGAACCAGCTGGGGCGGAACAGGGCTGTGGCGTGTGTCTTGGTTTGGGTTCTCTGAGAAGCAGACCCACAGACAGGCATTGAGCCCTCTATGGGAGGTGATCCCAGGAAGCACAGAGAGGGGTGGGGACGAAAGGAGCCAATTAAGGACGCGCAACCCAGTCCCGGGCAACCGAGGCCCAGCCCCGCTGGGAACGCTGCACTTCAGGTGGGACAATTATCTCAGGGTCATCACGCTGAGGGGTGATGGGCTGGGTACTCTCCACCTCCTCCCACGATGGCTCGGGGCTGCTCCTGGGGGAGTCAGCTCCCCAGCACAGCCCCCCTCCCGAAAAGGAAGCCTGCTGCTGGAGAGCTGCGGGTGACTCCAGAAGGAAGCAGTGACACAAACCAGACAGTGCGTTTAGGTGGTAGGCGCAGGGCACAGACACTGTCTGCTACAGTATGCACCTGCCAATCTCCTAAAGATGGGGCAAAAGAGTATTATTCTTGCTTGCTACCAGCAGAAGGGTGGAACAGGGTGGATGGAAGAAAGGATAGGAGAAGCACTTTTTACTATCTTTCCTCCTTTTTTTTTTTCTTTCTTCCTCCCTCCCTCTCTCCCTTCCTCTCTCTCTCTCTCTTTCTTTCATGACAGGGTCTCGCTCTGTCTCCCAGGCTATAGTGCAGGGGTGCAATCATAGCTCACTGCAACCTCTAACTCCTGGGCTCAAGTGATCTTCCTACCTGTGCCTCCTGAGTAGCTGGGACTACAGGTGCATGCCACCATGTCTGACTAATTTTTAAAAAATTTTTTGTAGAGATCCCCATCTCTCACTATGTTGCCCAGATTGGTCTTGAATTCCTGACCTCAGTGATCCTCCCACCTTGGCCTCCCAAAGCACTGGGATTATAGATAGACATGAGCCACTGCACCTGGCCTACTATGTTTTTTTGGAATTAAAAAAAAAATAAGGCTTTTATTTTGGAATAGTTTTAGATTATTCCGGTTGCAAAAATAGTACAGAGAGTTCCTTTACAACTTTCACTGGTTTCCCCTAATGTTAACATTTTACTTAACAATGGCACATTTGTCAAAATTTAGAAATGAACATTGGCACATTACTATTAACTAAACCCCACTTTGTTCTGTTTCACCAATTCCATTAATGTCTTTTGTCTGTTTCGAGATCCAATCAAGGACACCACATTGCATTTAGTCTTAAGAATTTTGATTCATGCAAATATATTACCTATTGCAAAAATTTATTTTTAAAAATAAATTATTATTTATTAAAAATAATAAACTGCAGACTCCTAGGTGTCACCAAAGGCTCCTGAGCAGGCATGCCCTGACCGGGGTTACTGGACAGTGCCGCGGTGCTGGACACAGGAAAGGTGAGCCCGGGCTGCGCAAAGAGCACGGGGGGCCTCAGGGGTCGGGCTCCCTAGCACAGGCGTTTGCTGGTCCCTCTTCCCCAAAAGGCAATGGAAGGATGGAACCTGTAGCAGGTGCTGCTGGAGCCCCCACCCTGGTATCCCCAGGGCACGTTCCTCCACCTGCTAAAGGATACCTACTACAAACGCCTGTGACTGCCCACAGGAGCAACCCAGCTGTGCACAGGCCAACCAGGACCACCTGGGAGATGAAGTCCCCAGAGGCAGCCCTCAACCAATGACGGGTGGGAGTGGCAGGTGAACACCAGCCCCCTTAGCCTTCGGTGCTGGTGACTCTGAGTTGCGTGTTCTGCTCGTACTTCCAGGGGTCGCCAGTGGCGCTGAGCCCAGCTGTCCACAGTGGTAACTGGATGACAGTTCTCACTTGACTCTTTTTCTTCCCTTCCCCACTCCCCTTCCGCAGTTTCTGGGGATCATCTCGCAAACAAACTCCCTGAAGCCTGTCTCAGGGTCTCCAGGAAAACCCAAACTAAGACCAAACTCAAGGCCCTTGGCCTGGTCCCTAAGTCTGTCCTTGCCCAGATCCCGTGTCTCCCTCTGCACCAGCTTCCCACCTGGAAGCCGCACACACAGGGCCCTTCGGGCCTCCCAGAACACACCCTGACGTTCCAGACGTCCAGGACTTTGCACATGCCACTCCCTCCGCCTGGAATGTTCTCCCTTTCCGTGACTGCCAAGGGAACCCCTGTGCATCCCAGCTACCCAGCCCAAATGCCCTTTCCTCCAAGTATTTCTCTGACCCTCGGCAGGTACATGGTGCTTGAGTCACCCCTCCAGAAGCCTGGAATCTTCTCTCCCACACTCTGTGAGCCCCTTAAGGGAAGCAGACATTCCTGAGTCATGTCTGTATTCCCAGCTCAGAGCCTGGTATACAGCTGGTGCTAAAAGCCTGGTGAAAGGATGAATGAAATAATGCAGAAGTGAACGACCACTTAGGACTACATTTTAAAGGGGAACGCCATTCATTGAGGGTCACCTGTGTGCCGGCCCCTTTAACACATGATACCATTTGACCTCCCACAACTCTAAGACCAAGGATTATAAATTCTGATTGAAGGATGAGGAAACTGGGGCTCAGAGGTGAGGGAACTTGTTTGGTAAGCAGCAGAGCTAGGATTCGAACCTGGGTCTGTCGGACTCCCGCAGGCTTCCCACTGTCCACCTGCCACTCTGGTAAACTGGGGCGCAGAGTCTGCTGACTGGTCCCCATTGGACCCCTAAGCCACTTCCAATCTCAGTTTGCTTATCTGCACAACGTGGGGTTCCGCCAGAACAGGGGTCTTCAAGGTCTCTTGCAGCTCACACAGTTTGGGATTCCAGGGTCTCCAGCTGACTGGCCGAGGCAGGGGACCTGCCCTGCCCCCTCATCTCTCAGGGTGGGAAGGGGGGCTCTGCACAGAACTTGGCAATTACAAAGCTGGGTTCTAGGGTCGAGCACCATCCACGACGTCCAAACACCCTGCTGGGAGCCACTTTAAAGAGAGGAGGAGTCAGAGGCTGGTGGGTCAGCCCTGGAGGTGCTCTATCCCTCCTTCCCCCGCCCCCGTGACCAAGACAAGCGGAGCGTCTGTGCCCTACTGAGCAGGGGGAACTCATCCAATGCGATTTCGAGGGTGAACTCTTCTCCTCCACCCAACTCCCTGCCAAGGTGAGGGGCTGAACAGGTGGAGCAGGGGCTGAGCTCCCCATCATGGCCGCAGCTTCCAACGGCCACCCCCAGCCTGAGCCCGAGGCTCCCGCCTCCCCATGGACACCAGTGCTTTACTGTGGTCACCATCCAGCGCCTTCGAAGCAGCATTGCTGGGCCCCACAGGCTGCTCCCACCTGGGCCCCTTCTCTCAGGGACCAGCCTGGCACGGTTTCTTGTTGTCCCCTAGATGGGAGTCCCCAGCCTGGAGTCCATTTGGGCCTAGATGTCCCGACATGGGTGTGTCAACTTTGGGTGCCCTCACTCCCCACTCCCCCATTTCACAGGTCACCAGGCCCTCCTGAGGTGGCAGCATCCCACACTCCTGTCCAGCCCTTGCTTCCCTCCTCGTGTTCTCTGCCTGGCTGGACTCCATCAGCTCTGGCGTGACCAGCCCCCAGCTGCCCCAGCCCCCCAGCCTCCCTGCCCCATCCACCATCATTGTAAATGATGTGTAAAATAGCACATGCCCAGGATGCTCAAAAAATAGTAAGTCTCCCTCCCACCTAGGCACCCCGTGTGCACTCCCTGGAATCCCGCATGTGGTCTGCCAGAAATGTCCCAGCCTCCCTCGCAGTGTACACAACACTTAGAACAACCAACATTCGCAAAGCCTCACTACGTATCAGACTCTGGTCTCAGCACTTCACACAAATTAACTCGCTTTCACCTCCGGCAGCCCCAGAGATAGTTAAGTGCTGTCGGCATCTCCACTGTACAGAGGAGGAGACTGAGACACTGAGAATAATTACCTTGCCCAGGGTCACAGGGCCGGGATTTGAACCCGGGCCGTCCAAGTCCAAAGTCCCTGCTCTTAACCACTCTCCACCTCTTCCCGACTCCAATCACATCCTCCTCAACTAAGGGGCCTCTCCTGCCCACCCTGCTGCCTGCGGCATTCGAGGCCCTTGGCCACCGGCCCCTGCCCACTTCTGTGGCAGCATGTCCACCCCGCGCCTTCACTCCCTGCAGGCTGCATGTTCCTGCCGCCTTGACTGCAGCCAGGCCCGGCCCAGAGGACACCTCCTCCAGAGGCCCTCCCTGCTGCTCACCGCCATCGCCCAGCTGGCCATCCCCCCTCCCAGAGCCCCTGAATCGTGCAGAGGCTGCTAAGACATCTCGCACTCTGTGCTAGAATGAGCTATAGGTCCCCACTGGGCCGGGGGCTCTTCACAAGCTGCGACAGCACCTCATTCATTTTTATCTCTGCTTTGTTCATTCATTCATTCATTCAACAAATGTGGGTAAACACCCCCTGTGAGCTAGGCCACTGCTCGCTAGGAGAGCTGCCTCGTGGGGAAGACCCGCATCACAGACGGAAACACCGTCTATGTGTGCCCATCCTCTGCCCCCCTTCCACTCCACCCCCTCAGACACTCTCTCTCGTGCAGCAGCGTTCAGAAAAAGCTCGCTGGAAGGGGAGATGGATGAAAGAGGATCCGATCTACGTGGGATTTTTTGGGCGTGGAGGAATGTGCCAGTCGCAGCCTATCTGCTGGATACGCCTCCTTTCCAACAAGGTGGCCTGGTGCCTGGGGATGGCGTCTTCCAGGGGAACAGCCTGCAGCCTGCCTTGGTGCTTCTTAGGGACTCATGCCCCTCTGGCATGCCCTGCTCCTGAGTTCCACCACCTGGGGCTCTGTAGCTGATCTGACACACTGAGCCTGGTTCACCCTACCACAGACGTGCAGGGATGCGTAAGTCACCAAATCCAGCCCCCATTATGCATGTGGGGAAACTTAGGCTCAGAGGGGACACCTGATGCTGGAAGGTACAGTTAAGGTTTCCCAGTTCAATTTGTGATAACCATCCTCCAAGATGTCCCCGGAAAAGTCTCGTCTCCTGGTATTCAAACCTTTGTATGGTCAGTCCCCTTCCACACTGGCTAGGGTTGGCCCAAGTAATTAATAAGAGACTGTGGAAATGACAGTATGTGACTTTCAGAGCCAGGTTATAAAAGATATCCAGCTTCCAACTTACTCCCTTGGATCTCGTGCTCTGGGGAAAGCCAGCTCCTGTGTCGAGAAGTCACTCAAGCAGCCCTGCAGAGTGGTGTGGGTGGCCTCCTGCCATCAGCCCTGTGACTGAGCTTGGAAACCAATCCTCCAGTCCCAGTCAAGCCTTCAGATGGCTGCAGCCCCGGCTGACATCTTGACTGCAACCTAATGAGAGACCCCTGAGCCAGGACCGCCTAGCTAAGCTGCTCCTAAATTCCTGACCCACAGACATTGTTTGATAATAGATGTGTGGATGTGTGTGTGTGTTTTGTTGTTGTTGTTTTAGAGACGAAGGTCTTGCTGTATTGCCCAGGCTGGTCTTGAACTCTTGGCCTCAAGTGATCCTCCTACCTCAGCCTCCCAAAGTAGCCACAGGCATAGCTACTTGGCACAGCTACTACCACTGGCTGATAATAAATGTCTATTGTTTTAGGCTGCTAAATTTTGGTGTAATTTGTTATGCAGCAATAGATAATCAATACAAACCTCCTCAGGAAACATGTTGATTTTTGCTTGTATACTTCCAGAGATGGGGAGCTCACTACCTTACAAAGCAGTCTGCTCTACCACTGGGCAGCTCAGGCTACCCATCTCCTTGAGATTTCTTCTTTGGCCTCAGCTTTGCCCTCTGACACAAGCTTCCTCTGCCCTGGGCTGGCTATGCAAGGATTGCATCCTGCTATGGTTTGAATGTTTGTTCCTTCCAAAACTCACGTTGAAACTTAATTGCCATTGTAATAGTATTGGGAGGTGGGACCTTTAAGAGGTGTTCAGGTCACAAGGGCTCTGCTCTCAGGAATAGATTGATGCCATTATCACAGGAGCGGGTTCACCTCCTCTTGCGTGCGCTCTCTCTCTCTTTCTCTTTCTCACCTTCTGCCATGTGATGCCTTCCTCCATGTTATGACATATCAAGAAGGCCCTCACCAAATGCTGGTCTCTCGATCTTAGACTTCCCAGCCTCCAGAACTGTAAGCCAGTACATTTCTGTTCATTCTTCTTTGTCCAGTCTGTGGGATTCTGTTAGCAGCACAAAATGGACTAAGACACAGCCCCGCTGATCTCCTCCTCTGACAGCTGCATAGCCCTGGGCAAAGACACCCCTCTTTCTAGCCTCCTTTTTCTGAGGATAAGGCTTCAAGTTTTTACCTACTCTGTACTCTCTTTTGAAGCCATGGACCTGAATGGCAAAGAAGAAGTGAGACCAGCTACAGAATCGGACAGATCCAGGTTCAAATCCCAGTTTCTCCACCATCTGTGTGAACTTGAGTAAGTTGCTTTCCCTCTCTGAGCCACTGTAAGATGTAGTTAGTGGGCTGGGCACAGTGGATCAAGCCTATAATCCTAGCACTCTGGGAGGCCGAGGTGGGAGGATCCCTTGAGCTCAGGAGTTGGAGACCAGCCTGAGCAAGAGCAAAACCCTGTCCCTACAAAAAATAGAAAAAATTAGCCGGGTATGGTGGTGCCTGCTTTTAGTCCCAGCTACTTGGGAGGCTAAAGCAGGAGGATCACTTGAGCCCAGGAGTTTGAGGTTGCTGTGAGCTATGATGACACCATTACACTCTAGCCCATGAGACAGAGTGAGACCCCATTACCAGAAAAAATTTAAAAATGTAGGCACCAGACACTTGATATACATTAGCCCATTTAACAGACCTGCAGGAAGACACGTGTCACACCAGGGAGGGAGGGCCACCAAGGGTTCATGAGATTACACTTATTTTACAGAGAAGGAAACTGAGCCCAAAAAGGTGAAGGGACTTGCCCAGTTGGTAAGTGGTGGAGCTGAGATTTGAACCCCGAACAACTCTGCCCAGGTCAAGGGATATCCTGGGTAAGGGGCAGTTCATTTATGCCACCCCAATCCCATCCGCAGAACTCTGGCAGGGAACCTGGACCCAAAACACATGGACTTGGAGGCCCTCCCTCTGGTGTGACATGTGTCTTCCTGGCCCTGCTCACTGGCAGTTGTGAATGGTTTCACAATCCATCTGCTGAACAGAGCCGTAGCATGAACCCAACCCCCACCCTGGCCCTGCCGCGCTCTCCAGCTTTCCCTCTCGCCTCTCCCCTCCTCATTCATTCGGCTCCAGCCACACTAGTTTTCTTGATCCTCAAATTCACCAAGCACTTTCCTACCTCAGGGCCTTTGCACTTGCTGAACTTCTTCCTGGAATACTTTTCCCAATTCAGATCATGGCACAGATGGCACCTCCCCAGGGAGGCCTCCTCTGACCCTTCAGTCTACAGCAGATGCTCCCTGTTTTTCTCTAACACAGCAGCCTGACTGTGTTCTTTGTAAAACTTACCTCTGTCAAAAGCGACCAGCACTTACATGTTTATTTTTGCCCCCTCTTCCCAGATTGTGAGCTCTGCAAGAGCGGGGACTGGTTGGTCTCATTCAAGGCTGTGTCCCCAACACCAACCACGATGCTGGCACACGGCAGCTGCTCAGGGACTGTCTGTCAGATGACTGAACATGAGCTTCCTTGCTCAGCACTGGGGGGGCCGGGGGGAGAAGCAGGATGAAAGTTGTTGCAAACCCATTCCGCAAGTGAGGCCAGGCAGCCCGGGAAGGAAAAGCGACCTGCCGAGGTGACCCGAGGGCTCTCCGCTCAGATCCCCCTCCTTGGCCAGGACTGTCTGGACCCGCTAGGGAGGCAGCTGGATGCTAATTGATATTCTGCCTGGGACTGCTTGGAATGGAATAAAATATTTATCTGCGGCTGGAGGTTTGCAGAGGACATTTAAGATAGATCGCGTTTTCATGTGCCTATGAAATCTAATTGGATTCATTGTAGGATATTCGGTTTCTCGGAACAGACACATCATTTTCTCAGGGAGCCGCAGTCTCTGCCACTCAGGATTGGGCGGGAGGTGGCTTTGGCCGCAGGCTGCCCGATGGGCCAGGCCTGGCTGGGTCTCTGGCTGCTGGGGTGGGGGTGGGGGTGGGGGTGGCAGGAGGAGTCTGACTGGCCTCTCTGTGGGATGGCCTGATTTCCTCCAATGTTCCCAGCTGGGGATGGCCAGCTCTTCCAACAACGGGAGGAATTCCTCAAGAAAGCACGTTCCTCCTCCCCTCCCCTTCCCTCCGCCTGCCCTGTGACAGCTGCCTGCCTGGCCTCCCAAATACCTCTCCGCTCTGCACCTTCCTTCTCAGCCCACTGCCATGCTCACCTCCTCCTCTCGCCCGGTTCTCCTGCCCCAAGCACTTCATTGCTCTCCTGCCCCCGGGTCCCCCCACTCCGGAGTGTCACAGAGCTTCCTAAAGCACAGGTGTCTGGTTCTGCCTCCCACTTTCCCCATGAACAAAGGCAGCTCTCCCCTCCCTGAACCCCAGCTTCCCCATCTGAAAGGAAGGACCTGGGCGACAGTAGTGCTCAGTCCCTCTCAACCCCATCGGACCCCAGATGCCATTTTTATACAAAATAGTTTGTCATGTCCCCCTTTAATCTCCTGAGATAAAATTCATAGATCGTATTACCTACCTACACACATAATTTTAAAAAACACAATGCCCTAACTGAAGTATAAAGGAGAAACGAAAGGAAAGTAATTTATAATATGTCACGTATTATATAGCAGAAATGCTGGGGCACAACTACTCAAGAACGCATAATGAAGGAATCAGATGCTGGCACCTACACGCTGCATCAGTGACAGTTACAAAGGCACACGGTGAAAGATGTGCTGTTGAATCAGCTACTCAAATATCTCAACATCGCAGGTAGCACAAGCTAGAAGAGGTGAGCTTTCTGAAATGGTGACCAACTCTTGGTAAGGCTCTGAACCAACAGACAAAGCACATCCTTTCCTTGGTACAGATGACAGTTACATTCCTGGTTTATTAAAACTGGACATAAAATACTTCATGTTTGTATATGAAATATAGTGATGGTCCAGGCTCAGGGAATTATAAATAGGGTTTTTTTTTTTTTTGGCTATGGGAATGGCTGGCAGGACATTTGAAAGTCACATGGAATGCAGCTGGGACAATTCTTCATTGTGAGAGGTTGGCTTGAACAGTACCAGTCCCCTGCTCTCTAAACGCTAGTAGCGCCTGCCCAATTACTGTGGCAACACAACATGGCCTCTAGCAGATGCTGCTGTCCCCCTGAAAGCCTCTGGGCTGGAGACTGATGGGCAGATATAAAGCTTGCCACCACCCGTATTTCCTGCACCTGTGGCAGACATGGCTAATCAAAACCTCACCTTCTCACTGATGGGATAAAGCCTGGAATCCTCAAATCTGCACTTTATGCAACCCACTGGAATTGGCTCAAGAGCAGAAACTTGTCTCCAGTTGAAACTCATTCAGCTCTTACAAATATTTATCGAATCTGATCTGTGAGGTTCTTTTCAGCTTCACTTTCAAAGGCTACAGGCTTCCCTGCCCCTCCCCAGCTCAGGGCCCACCCCTGGGTCCCCAGCACTGGTGGAATGCAGCTCTGCTCCTTGGCTGGGCGGCCAGAGCCCTCCTCGAGTTGGTCCCGCAAGGACAGACACAGGCAGGCACTTCACAGACGGCAAGGCAGGCATGATCTTATTTGATCCTCGCACAGAACGTTGAGGCGGGCAGGTCGGGTTATCAGTCCCATTTTATAGATAAGGAAACCAAGGTTCTTGGAGTGGAAGTTACCTGCCCAAGGTCACGGAGCTGGGAGGCGGTCAGCACGGAGGCCGGTTCTTTTGAGTGTAGAGCCCTCCCCTTGTCCTGCCTGTCTCAGGGGATCCAAAGAGCACAGACCACAGAAGCCAAACCCACTTTTCGGAATCATCTGAGCAAACAAGCCCTGGGAGGGCAGGCGGGGCTTGTCATGGTCCCTGTTTTACAGGTGAAGAAACGGGGGCCAATTAAGGCTGCCTTTGGGGTGACAAGTCTCCAACAGTCCCCTGGAACGACCCCAAAAGAGGTCAAAACTCCTCCCAAACCCTCATGGGGCCCTGGCGTGTGTGTATTTGTGTGTTGGGGGGGTGCATGTGCATGCTGGGTGCTGGATAAGGGGGGTAGGGATGGGAGACCCCTCGTCCTATGCTTTATAGTCACCCTCTTGGACTTGGGAACGTTAGACCTGGAAGAGGTCTCGAGCTGGCTGAGTGCCCCCACTCGCTGCACTTCTGGGGTGCTGAGGGGCAGCTGCTGGCTCGAGGTCGTCCGGCAAGGAGGCGGCCAACCTGGGATGGCCCGTGGAGCCCCAGCCTTTCTCCCCCGCACGGCGCTGCCTCCTTCCTCAGCAGGCTGGGGTGAGTCCCCACTGCTATGACGCCATTACAACAAGACTTCTAAGAGAGCCGCGTTTGCAGGTGGGGGTCTCAGAGCTGGCAGCAAATGTGGGCTTGGAGTCAGGGACCAGGCAGGCCTCGCCTTCAACCCCATCAGCCCAGCCAGCCTCAGGGACTCCTGGCACCTCTTGAAGATTCACACCCTTCTCCAGAAAATGGGCCTAATAATAATAATTGCACCTATCTCGTGGAACTGATTGTGAGGGCCACAAGTGAGAGAATGAGTGGGACTGTCCGGCACCGAGCAGACTAACATTCGCTGGCTCCTGCTCTGCGCCGCGGTTAAGAATGGTGGCTCGGATCACGATAGCTACATTGCTAATCGCTGAGAGCTGGGCTCTGGGCCAAGTGCTTTAGATTCACGCATTCATTCACTTAACAGACATTTACTGAGCATCAACTATGTGCCAGGCACTCAAGGCTCTGGGACACAGCAGTGAAGAGGACCATATCCTTGTCCCCATACAGCCTACATTCTAGTGGGGAGACAGGCAGCGGGCGAATGAATATATAACTCTTGGAGGCAAATTAGAGTAAAGAAGAATGGGTACTATGGGGTAAGGAAAGACTTTCTGGAAAAGCAATATCTGGGCAGAAGTGAGGGGCAGACAGACCTCATGGACACCTGGGAAATGGCATCCCAGGCAGAGGAACAGTGAGTGCAAAAGTGGGCATGCAGCTGGGGAGGCGGGGTGCGCTCCGGGGAAAGGGATCAGTGCAAGGGGACCAGTGTGGCTGGGGGGGGGAATGGGGGGAGCGAGGGGAGGGTGCTGAGGGCCGGAGGGAAGCTTTTGGACCCCCAGTGAGGCATTACTATCTGCAGGCTGCACAATCTGGGTGCAGGAGCCAGGTTCCAAGCCGGGCAGTGGCATGTCAGTGCCCACTCTCCTTGCCAACAAGCGTTGGCACTGGAACCTGGAGCCCATCCTGAATGAGAGGTGTGTCCTGGGGAGAGGGCCCTGAACCCCGAGCTTTCAGAAGCCAGAGCCCACGGCTGTGGGAGGCGAGGCGGGTCGAATCTGGGTCATGGAGAGGCTGGGAGGGGAGCCAGGAGGGGAGGCAGAGGCAGCCACCTGGGGCTGGGGTGGGCGGGGGTGGCCTCTCCATGGAGACAGCGTTTAGAAGCACCACTGGAATTACTCACGGAGGCCCGTGCGCACACGTGCTTGCATTCCAGGCCACGTGCACACACGCACTGCAGAGCCCACGCAACCCTGGCTCATCTCAGAAGCCACTTAATGACTGACGTCACGCCCCGGTGGAGATGGGGACCATGGAGTCCGTCTCAGGAGGAGCCTGGGGGGTGGCGTCCAGGGGCCCCAGCAGGGCAAGGGCTTCTCTGGACCCCTGCAGCCTCACTCCCTGCGGGGCAGAGCCATGGAGAAGTCCCCCAATATCCATCCAAGCATGTTTCCTGAGCCCTGTTCTCTGCCAGGCCCCACAGAGACCACAAGAAATGTGGGGCCCCCTTAGGGGCCACCAGCCAGCCTGTCAGGAGACAGATCATAACCCTAACCTTGCAGATGGATGGAAGTGACAGCAGTGACCAGAGCCCGGGAGACGGGCAGACGGGCAAGGAGAAGCTTTGATGGGGAGAAAGTCGGATCAGGCTTTCTGGAGAGAGTGCGATTTGATCTGAGGTCTGACGGAGGAGCAGGAATTGACAGGATGAGGTATGTGTGTGTGTGAGAAAGAGAGAGAGTCGTAGGCACAGGGGACAGCATGTGCAAATGCCGTGAGGCTGGAAAAAGAGTCAAGGTTCAGTTAAGTAGGAAGGTTACTGAGCATCTACTCAGTAGAGCAGATGACTGACTGCACACTGACTGCATGTCAGTGTGACATGCAGGAGGGAGGTGGGCCCGCCTTCCTGCGTGTCCAGTCGGCCCAGGGCAGGGACTGTGGGCTGGTTGGGGGGGTGAGTCCTTGGGCCCCCTCCCCAGCTGCCTCAGGGCTGGCAGAGACACAGGCTGGCATTGGGATGCACTCATCCACTGTGTGACTTTGGGCAGGCCACCTCCCTCTCTGAGCCTTAGCTCCTCATCTAGGCAACGGAGACCCTGACCTATGTCTAATTCCAAGAAACATGTCTGAAGTGCCACAAAGGATGCAGGTCCGTAGTAGCCACTGGGTAAATGCAGCGTCCTCTTCCGTCCCTCTCTAGTGCTAGCTTCTGCCTCAGTTTCTCACTTTGCTCACAGCTCTTTAAAGGGGCTGGGGCTGGGGCAAGCGCTGGCCCGGGTCAGTCTCCACAGCAGCTGACCACCCGGATGTGCCCCAGCTGGCTCCCTTCCCAGTGCCTCCCAGGGGGCTCCATGTGGACCCTCAGGGGAAACGAGTCCAGAAGTCCCGACCAGGCCAGCCTTGCCCTGCTCACTAAGAGGCCGGACCTCCAGGTCCCCAGAGCGCCTCCCAGTGCACAGCCCTTTTCTCTGCCACTCCCTCCCCGGGGAACAGGTGTCAGTTTCATGGTTTAACAGATGAGGAGGCTGAGGCCCAGCGAAGAGGACATGTGCCCAAGGTCGCACAGCGAGGGCACGCAGGGCTCTTGGTTCTAACTCCGGCCTCCTCAGGCTTGTGGCCAGGTCTGTGTCCCCGTCCAATCCCCTCTCCTAGTGTACCCGTCCCCGGGGATTTTCATCACCCTTTCTGCCCTAACGACCCCCAGTTCTCCAGTCCCACCCCAACCTCACCCTTGAGCTCCGGACCAAAGCCAAACCCCTCATGAAGGCCAGGTAAGTCCTGACTGTCCCCTCCCCCATTCACAGGCCTCAGCACACCTGGCACACGCTCGATGCTCCCTTCTCCAGGAATGCTCTGCCCAGACCCTCCTGTGGCTTCTCCCTGGCTCCATTCAGGGCTCAGCCCAAATGTCTCCTCCTCAGAGAGGCCTCCCTGACCTACTCCCCTACTCCCCCGTCACCCACGAATGGAACACTTGTTCATTTACTTTACTTACTGTCTCTTCCACTAGACTGAGAGCCTCATGGAAGCTGGGGTTGGGTCCTGTTTGTTGCAATATCCTGGGGCCTGATATGGTGCCTGAAACATAGTAGGTGCTTAATAAATACCTGTCAAGCAAATGAATGAATGAACGACAGGAAATCCTGAGGTTCCTCCGCCTCCCCCTGCATGTCAACCAGACGTCTGAGACACAACACATTCGAACTGCACCCTGGACCTCCTCTGGCGGACGCGCTCCTCTTGGGTCTCCAACCCAGTGGCAGCCCCTGGCACCCAAGCTGCATGCTGAGGTCCCCATTTCTTTCCATCTGCCCATTTCTTTCTACCTCTGCTGCCTCAGCCCTAGATCTGGCCACCATCACCTGTCAGGACGATCACACCAGTGCAGCCCCTTCCAGCCACACCACCTGCCCACACCTTTAACCCCCTCCCTGTCTGCACCGTGGCCACCGGCTGCAGCCCAGACTCAGCAGCGCAATAACGAGGGTCCTCTGTGAATAGCGCAGGAGGTTTCCCAGCCTCAATGCCACTATGACAGCCGGTAGGCACCAAGCCTCCAGGCCACCTCACAAGCAGTTCCCGCTGCCTGGAGAGCCTTCACCCCACCTGCCCCCCACCTGCCTGGCTGTCCCAGCTTTGCATTGCCTTCCCCAAAGACATGCCTCTGCCTTCGCAGGGGCCTCCTCTGGGCAGGTGGCTATTCCAGCCCAGGCCCTGCTGCCCTCAGCCTGCACCCTACAACCCAACCATTTATTGGGTGCTGATCACATGTCAGACCCTGTCCTGGGAGTCTGATGTGCATCACTTCGTAGCCTCTGCACGGCAGCCCACTTTACAGGAATGACACAGAGGTTGAGTGACTTGTCCAAGGTCACAAGCAAGGAATGAGTGGAGTCAGGGAGTCAGGATTTGATCCCAGGTCCGTTTGACTTTAAAACCAGGGACCTCGAACTCCTTGACAGCAGGGATCATGTCTGGCATTTCCCCCTGTGTCATCTGAGCACAATGCATGGGGCTGGGCTCAATAATAAATGCTCCAAGGGGAAGCATTTGGATAAGAGGGCAGAAATTACAAGCAGAAAGATTTTGGCACAATCTAAGAAAAATTCCAAAGGTGCGAAGAGCTGCCCAGGACAGAGTGAACTTGAACACAGCAGAGGCCAGAGAAGTGCTGGCAGAATGTGAGGAGGGGGCTCTGCCCTGGGAAGGGGTGGCCTGGAAGACCTCTGAGGTCTCTGACCTACGGGTGAAGGCTGTGTTGGTGCAGGGGACTGTCCAGGGGCACAACCCCAAGCCACTCCCTGCCTATCACCCAGGCCCTAAGGCCCACCACGTGAAGTCAGGGCCAGTGTAAAGATGCTCCTCCCAGGAGCCTTTGCAATTCCTCCACAAGGGCAGCCTTAAGCCGCCTCCCTTCCAGAGTG
This sequence comes from Lepilemur ruficaudatus, assembly GCA_963574885.1. NCBI lineage: Eukaryota > Metazoa > Chordata > Mammalia > Primates > Lepilemuridae > Lepilemur > Lepilemur ruficaudatus. Next base: position 4,375 of record CAUYRT010087942.1, on the reverse strand, counting down.
ACCTGCAATTTAACTGAGACTTCCAGATAATGGGCTGTTGGAAAGCTATAGCGGGTCCTGCCTACTTGCTCAGATGATCCTGGTTGCGCTGGGGACAGTGTTAACACCAACAGGCCTCTCTCTGCCAGGCCTGATGCTGAGAATCCCACTCCCCAGCAGGGTAGGCTGGAGGGTGGAGGTGGTCACTGTTCCATTTGCAAGACAAAGAGACCAGTGTTGGAGAGATGGCAGTGACTCATTCGCAGCCACCACCAGCAGCCATTGGGCAGGAAGCAGAGTCGCTGCCTGCCTCCAGCCTCTTCCACTCCTCCAGGGGCCAGGGCTGGTGGCTGCTGGGAACAGCACTCAGAGTCTGACAGGGCACAAGAGGGAGGTGGTTCCAAAACGCAGGCGGCAGGTAGCGATGAGGGCCCTACATGGTGGATGCGTTTGAAGTTTTAGGGACTTCAGAGGATGAATAGAGCTGCTCTGAACCTGGTCCCCGGGGCCGGCTTTATCATGAAGGACACAGATTTTATAAATATCTCGGCCCTCACCATGGGTCACATGGCATGGAGAATCAGATAGGAGGCACATTAGGGGAAGAGGGAGGGAGGGTTCCACGGCGCTGGCAGCCCACTTGGGGGTGCTGGATGGTTCTATCGCCCCAGGCCACTGAGACCAGGGCCAGGATGTGGGGCTGGGACTCTGAGACCCTCAGGGTACAATCCAAGTCAGGAACAACTGGCCTGGGGGCGTGGGCGGTCCCTCAGCTGAGTTTCCACATTTAAAGGAGGGGGAAGGATGACCCCAACTGTTCATGCCCCCAACCGCAACCACCTGGGTCAAAGCCAGAATGAACTCAGTCTGGGGCCAGGGTCAGGGTTCAGTCTGAGGTCAAAGTGGAGGCTCAGTCTGGGTCCTGGGTCAGGGCTCAGTGTGTATCCAGGACTCCCCAAGCGGGTATTTTGCCTCTTATAACTCGTCTTACTTAGGGACAAGCCAGTTCTCCTCTTGCGATAACAGACCCAGGATCCAGGACTCTGTTCTCTCCTGGGGAAGGGAGATGTGACCATGAGAAGTTCAGTTAGCCGAGAGGGGAGTGCAGTGGAGCTGCTATTCTGGGCCTGTGTAAGTCACAGCGTGGGAGTTAAATATAGGGGGACACCACGTGACAGGCAGTAGGTGGTTAATGACCCTGGAGGAGGCGAGTCAGAACCCAGAGCAGGAGCTCTGGTGGGGGGTGGGTAGGGGAGAACTGGCTTGGTCAGGGAGGCAGGAGGCTTGGGTTTGAGGCCTGCTAAGTCCCTGCCTCTCTGTGAATTCAGGCTGGTCCCCGCCTCCTCTGGGCCTCAGCTTTCCCATCACGGGAGCTGCTGAACTTGAATCTCTGCTTCCTGTATCGGTGACAGGCCACAGATGGATGCTCCTTCCCTAGGCAGGGCCTGGTGCAGATCTCATGACCTCCATTATCACCTGCAGGGGTCGAAGTCTTTCTTGGCTTTCGGGGCTCAGGGCGTATATAACCCCCACGGAGCCTTCCCCGAGCTGATCTTCATGGCCCCTCGCTCCAGTTTGCACACTTCTGAGCCCGCGTTTCAGCCTGGAGCCCACTCTGCAGGCAGCAGAGTAGGTGCGGCCCTGGCCATCTCCCCCATCAGAGTAGGAGGCCAGGAGCTCAGGCTCTATCACCTACCCTCCAGGACCCACAGTCACAGCCCCTCTGAACCCCAGACCCTTTGGGGACGAGTTGTAGCAGACCCCAACCCTTACTGTATTTACTGTATTTACTATATGAATGGCTCTGAGGACATGGTTATTCTGCACACACCTGAGCAATTAACTGCCTCCTTTTCCTTTCAAGGGCACTGTCAATCATGCTACTTCTTGTGTTTCCCTTTTTTCTTTGTCTACTAGGAAGCTCAGAGGCAAATTTATAGCCTACCTTTAGCAAAATATAACCTGGAATTATCTCATTTCTATCTTTATTTTCTATTCTCCTGATCTCTTATTTATTTATTTTTCTTATGTATATAAGGGAATTAAAAAAAAAAAGAGGAAAAAAAAGGAATGATAGGAAGAATCAGGAAACCTTCACAGTTTAGACTTATAGCTAAAAATGGTAATTACCAGAGTTCATACAGATTGTGCTCAGCCTGCGACAGGCGTTAGTTAAGCCCGTGACTTGGCACACATTATCTCCTGTAACCTCCCCACACCTATAAGGGACAGGTGGGCATTTGTGGTTACCTGTTTTGTGGATGGGAAAGCAAGGGCAGAGAAAGTAAGTAACCTGTCCCAGGACACACAGGGAGAAAGAGGCGGAGCTGGAACTTGAACCATCTGACTCCAGAAACAGCCGTCTTAACCACTGTGCTTTCTTACCTCCCAGACTCGGAACACTGGAACCTCCAGGTTGAAGAGGTTTGCAGGTGTGTCTGCTGCTGTGAGCCCAGGACCAGTTTGAGGCCTGACTCAATAAATATTTGTTTTCAAACCTTCCAAAGAAACTTTTATGAAAAAAAGAAACCCTTGGATAGAGGCCATATATTAATGAGGGGTCAGCCTCGAGCTGCCACCAGCAACTGCACGGCCCCAAGGCCAGCCCAGGGCAACGCCACCTTCTGCACAGGGAGACTCATGGGAGGGTGTCCCCAGTGCTGCGAGTGACAGGGAAGCAAGAACAACCACAGTGCCTGTCAGGGGGAAACTGGGGACATCACACACTGGGGAGTATTATGCAGCCATGAAAAAGAATGGTGCCATCTCTGTGTACTGGCCTGAAAAAAAAAAAAACCTCCAAATCCCCAAAACTTCAAACCATTAAGATAAGTGAAAAAAGCAAACTGCAGCTCTACTTATGATTGTATTTATGGGAAAAGCACACAAAATAAAATGACGTCCAGGCAATAGCAGGGAAGAAAAGGATCTGGGAAGGTCTGATGACTGCCACATTTACATCCCTAGCCTGGACGCCCCCCACACCCCCTGAACTCCAGGCTCCTGTACCCACTTTTCCATTCAGCATCTCCACTTGGACGTCTAACAGGCATCGCCAACTTGACTTGTCCCAACTTGAACTCCAGATCCCGCAGACCTGCTGCTCTTCCTAGTCTTCCCGTCCGGTTGGTGGTGACGCCAGCCTTGCAATTGATCAGACCAAAGTCTTGGATTCAGCCCTTTTTTTTTTTTTTTTGGTCATCCCCACGACCAGCCCAGTGCAAATCCTGTCAGCTTCGTTTCTCAGACAGAGGCTGGAATGGTGGTCTTTGTCCTGGCCAGAGCCTACCAGGGTGCTCTTTTCAGCTCTGGACAGTGCCCTGATGGATGGGCATGGGACAGACCCCAGGAGAGTCATGAAGAAGTAACAATTGCAGGAATAACGTTAACAGCTAGCACTTCCTGGGCACCCCCACCAGGCCCAGGACGTAGGCTCTGAATCATTTACCTCTCTCATCAGCCCTCTGGGGGTGGAGAGTCTATTATCCCCATTTAACAAATAAGGCACAGAGAGAGGTTAATTGCCTTTTCCAGAGTCACACAGCTAAAAAGTAGGAGAGCAGGAATTCTAACCCAGTGTGTCTGACTCAGGCTCAAACATGTCATGCTGCCAGCCACTGAAGCCAGGTCCTTGACAAACATCAGAGGGAACTGGGGTTACTGAGTTGGGGAGCCAGGAGAGAAGGAGGTGGAGGGGAAATGTCTACTCTCCAAGGTCAATGGAGGGTGGGCCAAGACTTGTGTTCTGTGGGCTCCAGGATGCAGGAAGAAAGTAGGTCACGGGGAGGCCAACCTCAGCTCAGTGTAAGACGGCACTTTCTAACAATCAGATCCCCCCCAAGAATGGGCTGCCTTGGTTGAAGGGAGTCCCATCTCCAGAGATGCCTGACTATGTGTCATGCTACTGATTCTGCTCCTGGCAGCAAAGCAGAGGGAAAAGAGAAGATAAAAAAGAAAAATCAAGAAGGTGGGGGTGGAGACTGAGGCAGAAGGATCACTTGAGACCAGGAGTTTGCGACCAGCCTGGGCAACACAGTGAGACCCCATCTCTACAAAAATAAAAATAAAAAAATTAGCCAGGCATGGTGGTGTGCACTTGTAGTCCTAGCTATTCAGGAGGCTGAAGTGGGAGGATCACTTGTGCCCTGGAATTCAAGACTGCAGTGAGCTATGATCGCACCACTGCACTCTAGCCTGGGCAATAGAGCAAGACCCTGTCTCTAAAAAAAAAAAAAAAAAAAAGTGGAGGTGGGCAGGGCTTGTCCTACCAGATATCAAACCACATTATACAGATATTTGCATTGGTTCTCAGCAGTGGGTTGGAAATGACTGGGGCGTTTTTGGTTGTAACACTGACTTGGGGAGGGGGAGTCCTACTGGCATTAGAGAAGGATGC
>CAUYRT010087940.1:0-17113 GCA_963574885.1 Lepilemur ruficaudatus | reverse complement strand
TAGTTGGCCAATTAATTTCTTTCTATTTATAGTAGAGACGGGGTCTCGCTCTTGCTCAGGCTGGTCTCGAACTCCTGACCTTGAGCTATCCACCCACCTCGGCCTCCCAGAGTGCTAGGATTACAGGTGTGAGCCACCGCGTCCGGCTGGATATTATTATTTTGAAGGATTTAATGCATGCCACTTTTCTGTAATAATAAACCAGAATCACCCACTGAGTGCTATATGCCAAAGAATGAATTGGGCACTGCTGGAACTCACAGGAATACTTCCAGGGTACTACAATGTGACTTAGCAAAGGTATGTTTGGTGTCTTGCAGAAGCACTGGGAGAAATTGGCTTCAATAAGAATTTGTAATCAATTAAGAAATAAAGACTATGCTATTAATTGGGTCACAATAATATTCCTAGCATACATCATGCATGATGGAATTTTTTCTACCTGCTGAGCTCATTCTCCCTTTTTGTAGGGTTTGGTGGTTTGGCCAGACAGTTAATTTTCTAAGACACATCTGGCTATGTCATTAACAGTGATTCCTGAATGTTTTGGCTATTGCCAAAGTGGTCTGCTGGTTTGAAAAAAAAGTCAGAGTACCATTTTGGGAAATATTACTCTTGCAGACCGTTGTTTATAGTCCAACTCTTTTATCCAGACAAAACTATTTTCTAAGGGAAAATGCAGTGAACAGTTTATGCCTTTATTTATATTTACAGTTAGTCATTGCAAGGTCCATTACCTGTTTCAAGAGCATTGTCTCATTTCTTCCATATTTACAAAAAACTGATTAGAGGTATCGAAATGCTTTTAAGTGTAGTGGTTCTTCCATCAGATTTCCATTTTGAAAAAATAAAAAAACATCCACTAAGAGCCTCTCTCTTAAAACTCTTAACAGAAAAAGGGATCTAAGTAGAAACCTTAGTTTATTTCACCTCCCCCTTCTTCATTTTATTCTTTGGGTGAGCTTGGATTTTTGGAGGTGTTCAAGTTAAAGAAAGTATTTTCAGTACGTGACTCATCTCCAGGTAGCTGATAGAAAATGTTGAAACACTGCACTTTTATTCCCACTCTAAATATATAACCCCCTTATTTGTGACAATTTTATTGTGCTCAAAGTATTTAATAAACAACTCCATACTGATCTTTCACAAACTGAAAACCATTATTTTTCGTATTGCCTATATGCCAGGCACTCTTATGAACACTTACATATTTTAATTAATTTCATCTTGCCAAAGATGTTATGAAGTGGGTTCAGTTTTTATCTTCATTTCACAGATGTAGAACTGAGGCACAAAGAGGTTACGTAAGTTGCCACGTGAGGGAGAGCTGGCGTGGGTGTCAGGTGGTTTGGCGTCAGACTCTGTGTTCTTCCCTGTTACGTTATATGCCTCTGTGTGAACTTCTCTTGTGCACATCTGAGAGGAAGCTAGATAAACACCCTGAAAGAATAGGGAAGGAAGAAATATTTCCTCCTGACCTACAGTTTCCATTCTGTTTAAGATTAGCATGAAGGTCGGGTGACCAATATGTTGTAAGCGGCCTCTCAATGTTCCCTCTCATTTTCTAAAAGGACACAAAGAATGCCAGGACTTTTAATGGATGCAGTTGCAACTCAGAGAGCTATCTGTGACAAATTGTCTATCTAAGAAAACAAGCAAATAAACAAAACCAAAAAACTTTGGTTTTAGTTCAACCAGTGCTACTTCTTTTTTAATTATTTATTTATTTTATTTCAGCATATTACAGGGTACAAATGTTTAGGTTACATATGTTGCCTTTGCCCCACCTTAGTCAGAGCTTTAAGTGTGTCCATCCTTGAGATGGTTCGCACCGCACCCATTAGGTGTGAATATACCCATCCTCTCATCCCCCTTCCCACCTACCCGACAACCGATGAATATGACTACTATATGTGCACGTAAGTGTTGATCAATTAATACCAATTTGATGGTGAGTACATGTGGTGCTTGTTTTTCCATTCTTGGGATACTTCACTTAGTAGAATGGGTTCCAGCTCTATCCAGGATAATACAAGAAGTGCTAGATCACCATAGTTTTTTGTGGCTGAGTAGAACTCTATAGTATACATATACCACATTTTCTTAATCCACTCAAGTATTGACGGGCATTTGGGTTGAGAATGGGAGAAAATATTCACATGCTACACATCTGATTAGGGGCTGATAACTAGAATCTATATAGAACTCAGGAAAATCAGCAAGAAAATATCAAACAACCCTATTAAAAAGTGGACAAAGAACATGAACAGAAAGTTTTCAAATGACAATAGACTAATGGCTAGCAAATATGAAAAAATTCTCAATATCTCTAATCATCAGGGAAATGCATATCTCACCGCAGTGAGATATCACTTATCTCCAGTGAGAATGGCCTTTATCAAAAAGTCCCAAAACAATAGATGTTGGTGTGGATGTGGAGAGACAGGAACACTCATACACTGCTGGCGGGACTGCAAACTAGTGCAACCCCTGTGGAAAGCAATATGGAGATACCTGAAGGCGATACAAGTAGATGTACCATTTGATCCAGCAATCCCACTACTGGGCATCTACCCAATAGTACTTCTAATTATCTCATTTTCTTCATTCAAACATGCAGGTCATGTTCGTAAACCACATAAGGATAAAAAGAGAAAATGAAATGAAGAGAAAGCAAATTCCCAACAAATAAGTGCCATGTCTGTTGCCACCAGCACTGCTCACCTGCTCCTAACTTGCTTGTACTCTTCCTGCTCTTGTCCAGTCATATCAGTCCCTCCCTTAGCGGCTTCCCATATGGAGAACCCCAAATCTCTTCAAGACCCTGCAAGTTCTGACTTCTACTTATTTCTCCAGTCTCATTTTCCTCCTATTAATTACTTGTTAGATTCATTGAGTTTCTTGCAGTTTTTGACATGCATTATTTTTATATTTCTGAGGATCTTCGTACCTGCTGTTTCCTTTCATTGAACTATATGTAAGACTAACTCCTCTAGTTCTCTAGGTCTTAAATGTTACTTTCTTAAAGACGGCTTATCTTACTTCCCACTCTTAAGGAATAGTTTTGTTCTATTCTCTATTACTGTTTCTATTCTTCTTTGAAATTATCCCAATTTGTTATAATATATTAGTACTTGTGTCATTGTGCACTGGACTCTAACCGAGTACCCAGTCCATACGCCCTGTCTGTCACATAGCAACCACCACCAGGTGGCACCAAAGCACAGCAGGCACGGGGTGCATTTGGATCACAAGGCACCCTTCGAACTTCAGCTCCCCATGGTAATTTAATTGACTTGACATTATCATTATCCCACCTGCATTTGAAATATTCAGATTTTTGGACCCATCTTCATTGTAAGGTTTAAAAACTTTTGAACCCCCAAAATTTTTTACAGTGAGATTTCCTGGTATTCTGTTCCGATCCTACAATCTAATAAGAAGTAGACAGATGAGAGAATTAGAACATAGTTTTGCTGAATTAGACGTGTCTTTTTTTCTAAAGTTCAAAAATGATAGAGATATAGACTTTATCTCAAAATAAATGACTATGCTAATAATGAGAGTTATACTGAAACTAACTTTGAATATGATGACTGAGTTCCCTATTACTTGAGTTGTTCAGTAAGAAAACAGATGCTCTGTTGCCCAGATACTGTGAAAGAGAGTCCAGCTTCCAGAAGAGGTTTGAATTAGGTGACCACAGAGACTTTCAATGCTGAGAATCTATGCTTCTGGAATACAATTTAAATATTTTAAAATATACATAAGTGTTTAAAAGATACTAGTATAGAAATGACATGTATTACTTTTCAGGGAAAATAACTCTCCTTTATTGCCATAGGATAACTAAAAGTGCTTCGATACTGGAATCAGACTGGTCTGAATTAAAACCCGGATTCTGCCATTTTCTATCTGTGAGTCCTCAGATAAGCTGTTTTACTTCAGTTTCTTCCTCTCTCAAATGGGATAACAAGACCAATTTACTGAGTTATCACTATGCCTCTCTCAGGCAAAAACCATTAGTTATGCTTAGTTTTTAAAAAATATTCTACTCTGCTCTAAGGTATATCATGATTAAAAACCAACAAACAGTCTATTACCAATAATAGCATCAACAACAAAAGCTCAGAATTTCTCTTTTGCCTAGTCCAAAAAGGAAGATCATTTCCGAGTCACTTTTATGTGGCAGATAGTGTAGGAAGAATGAAGGTAAAGGGATTTTTTACTTATTAAATCTACTTTAAAAATAGAAATAGTTTGGAAACTATTTTCTCCAGTTCCAGTAGGGGCTGGGCAGAAGTGCTCTTTTCCTTTAGTTTTCCATTCTCTGGATAATTAGGAAACAAGAGAACTTAGTGCAAAAAAAAAAAAAAAATAGAAAAAAACATTCCTTCATGAACAGGAATGGAGAGACAAAAAAAATTTAGTTTTATTAGCTTCAGCAGCTTACCTTAATCGAAAAGAACACCCATCACTCATACCGTGGGAAGTGATATGAAACAGCCGAGACACAGGCCACAGAGGCTTTGATAATAAACCAGCCTGAAGCCAGAGCTACCTATATTTAAGGCCTGAATATGACTGTGACACTAATCTAAGATTCGAGGTGGTTTAGTCCAATATTCTGGCCAGTGTTTGTATATAAAGAAAAAGTTAGAATAATATGAAATGTATTGCTTTAATTTTTTTCAAAAACTAATCTACAAATGTGGCAGAGAACTGGACTCAGAGGCCAGAGTTGGATTATCATCCTGACCTAGCTTTTCACTTGAGCTGTGAGAGTCACTGATTCTCACTATAAGCCACTAAACTATGAGCCTCAAATCTCCTTATCTGTGAAATTAGAAGGTTGAAGCAAATTGTCTCTCAACTCTCAAGTTCCACTCAGCTCCTAAAGTCTCTGATTCAATGAATTCAAATTTATTCATTCAATCAGTAAGTCAATCCATCATTCATTAAAAAAAAAAAATTATTGATCACCTATGTGTCAGACATACAGGTTTCATTTATTCAACAGCAAATATTGAATGAGCTCTGATTATGTGCCAGGCTCTGTTCTGAGCTCTGGGGATGCAGCAATGTAAAAGAGAGACAGAAGTTCCTGGAATCCTGTTCCCTATCTTCTAAAGGAGAAACAGGCATGATAAAGGCAAGTAAATAAAATATATACTGTTAGAGAGTAGTGTTATGGAGAAGGCCAGTAGGAAATGTCAGGGGTTGAAATTTTGGGTCTCACTGGGGAAGTGACTTTAGATTAAAGACAGAAAGGAGATGAGGAAGAAAGCTATGTGGACATCTGGGGGAGAATGTTTCAGGGAGGGAAGACAGAACAAAAGCGTTCCTGTTAGGTCCAAGGATTTCCATGGAAGCCAATGTGGATGAAGCGGAATGCATTTGGGGCGAAGTAACAGAAGCTGAGGTGTATCCACTCAGATTCTAGAAGGAAAAGTGGACAATCTCATAGGGCAGTTGGGAATTGGATGAAGGGAGTATGTATAAAGGTGAACAGAGTTAAGGGAAGCAGAGATGGAGAGTGGAGCAAAAGAGCAAAAATACACAGCAGCACATGAGGTCAGAGCGTTAAGAAGATCCAGATCGTGAAGTGCCTAATAAATCATAGTAAGGAAGTACGGACTGTTTTATTTTTTTTAAATAATGTTAACCCCACAAAAAAGTCACAAAAACTCCTACATATCTCCATGTTAACATTTTCCACATTCACTCCATTACTGCTCCTCATACCCTGTATAGATATAGGGATTTTTGATAGACTGTAACAGGAGATTCAGTAGAGCATCTGAACAAAAATACAGATCAGTAGGTAGATGTGGGAGGAGCTTGTTAGAAATTTTCTTCCGAATGAGGAGAAAGTATGAATTAATCATTCAGTACAGTGGATGAGTAAATAGTGGATACAAGGAATAGAGTGTGATTGCCAGGCAACTACAAGAGCCCATTTGAGTTTAATGATCATGGTTTTGAAGTGAGACAAGTTAGCATGGCTGCATATTTTTCCTTAATCACTTCAGCTGCAGAGTGTTGAAATTAATCTGATTAGTGGTATAACCAAATAAGAGAATATTTGCTGAGAAATGGGTATGATTGACAGTGGAATTTAAGCTAAGAAAGGAAAGATGAGTAGGTAATAGGATCAACGATTTCAAAGTTCTGGCAATATTGTGGGGTAGATGCAGTGGAGCTATTAGGAGTGAGCTGGAGAGAGATGAGGTCAGAGAGTCATATCTTTGAAACTGAGTTTATGAAGAGACTGCAGTTATTTATAGTGACTAGGTCAATGGTATGAATAAGGGTATAAGTAGTTGAGGTGAGATAGTGCGAAGATATCAAAGATTAAGAGGGCAGAGTATTGGACTGATCATTTCTGTGGATATAGACATTAACAAGTAGAGTTGCATGTTTGCAGTGGCAGAGAGAGAAAATACTGGAGAAAGTAAAGGCACTGCCCCAGCAGTGGTAGGTGATGGCAGTAAGAAAGGCCGGGAGAGGTGTAGCCTGATAACATGAAATGCGAAATTGGACAATCTTAGAGATAGAGCAAGAATGGCCTGGAAACAGCGATGGGGACCAAAGAGGACACTGATTTTTGTCCACAGGACAGTGGAAGAACAGAAGTGGGAAAGGAAAACCAGCAGTTACTTAGAGTGTCCTCAACACGTTCAGCTATTTTTAGAGCAAAAAGTGAAGCAAATGCCCAGAGAAATTGATGAGGATAGATAGAGGGGGTTTTGTTAGTTAATACTTTGAGTACCAGAAAACACAGGGAAGAGCTTCCAAAACCCATGGAGGCATGGAAGAAGGGGTCAGAAAGGCAGCGTGCAGAGCGGCCCTCCGGAGACTGAAGTGGGCGATGGGAGACGACTCGTACCCTCACTTGCTTGCGGCAGTCTATACCCACAGGAGTGAGACAGGGTGAGATTAGGTCCAGTGGTCCGAAGGCAGTCAAGAGGCTGTGGGTGTTGGGAGGGCTGAGTGGGGCCTCTTTAGACACATAAAGAGTTTGGAGGCCTCACTTGACTCCTGCCGTGGGAGGTGTGAAGTCCCACAGGGGCACAGTCTTCTGAGGAGCCCACAGGCACCCTCTGCCTACAGAGGGTGATCTTACCCCGTGCTCACAGGCTCTCCGTCACTGCTGCTGACGGCAGTCAACAGACACATTTAATAATATTAAATACCAAACGTCCTCTTGTGCAACACGTGTGTGTGAGTGTGTGATCAACGGGAGACATCTTTGGCAACATTTTAAGAAATTAAACTACAACAAAGTGGCAGGGATCCCTTCCTGAAGAATAGCGCCCATTTCTGGTGCCTCTCACAGAGCATAGAAAATAATGATGGAAAGTCTCACTCGGGCACCTGGGTGAATGTAGCCACAAAACCCTCTACTTTCCAATCTCTACTCATAACAACTCCTGTCTTTTCTCAGCACGGATCAATAAGGATTGAATTCCCCGTGAGCAGAGGGAATGTCAGCATCCAACTCTGAAAGCAGTCTCCATTTCTCTGTGCATGAATGGTGATGCCTTGTAATGTTTCCATACATGTGGGGAAAAAAGTAGAGCTCTAAGTCCCTCCTCTTGAACCTGTCGGGAAGACCCACGAGCAGGTTAGAGATGGGGCTCCAGCAGGAAACCTCCACTCTGCTTGCTGTGGCCACTGCGAATGTGGCTGGGAAGCCATGCTGGGTTGGCAGCGACATCTCTCCCCACCCTGAAACTCCTTAAAAGAGTGAATCCTGGAATTCTTTCTGTTGAGAAAGATGATGGGTGAACATGCAAAATAGCAGATCCCAAAGCGGGTATGACCTGCCACATATGAAAGGGAAAGAGAAATACTGAGGGGAAGATGCAGAGTTCAGAGAAGAGGAAAATATAGGTGACAGGGGCTGGAAAAGAGCTGAAAAAGGAAGACGAAGAAGAGAGACATTGAGACAAAACCAGTGAACGTGTTGGCAGTGGTCTTCGAGAGAAAATTCATAGCAGTAGTCCAAATGGTTAAGGGGCTGTTGAGAGCTTCTTTCAGAGGTATCAGAGGCTGCTTCCCTCCTCCGTCGCCAAATTCCAACCTTGGATCTGTCATTTTGTCATTGTTACTGTGACTATTTTTATTGACAGGTATTGACAGGTGAGGCTGGATTCCAGCAGGCCTCTCGGAAGGAGGCGCGGGTGCAAGCCTTTCCCCTTTATTTTTATGGCAGTTCTGCATTCTTTGGAGACAAACCACAGCCAACTTACATTTTGGTAAAGCCCCTCTGGCATATGAACATTACTGTAATAGCATTACAGTTAGTACTTCTGAATTTCCTGCTACATTGATTTCAAAACCAGAAAAATAAAATAATCTAAAAGTGTCACCACAGATTTTCTTACCAAGGTTCAAGCACGTTAATGCCTCTTGTATCTGACTTGAGCCTTCTGCCTCTCCCCCAAGCAGCAGAACACTGAGCTCAGCGGGGAAGTACTGTGCCTGTGGCATTGAGCTTCTCAGTTTGAAAGCAGCTCTGTCACTGAGCAACCTTGAGTTATTAGTTAGAATGTCTGCATCCAGATTCTTCACCTGTAAAAATCAGTTTAATTACAGTACCTGCCAAAGCATGTAGATTTCTTATCAAAGCACCTGACACAAATTCCTTAATAAATGTTAGCTTGTATTAAAGTGCAATAATTTCTGACTTTGGAACATTTAAGTCCTTATTTCCCATTAAGGCAAAGTGTAAATTAATTTTGTAACCTTCTCATATTATTTACTTTTCAAAATCCAAAAATACTTTTAAACAAAAATCTGGCAAAAGAACACATATTGATGACTAAAGATTTCTTTGGCTCCACATTTGCTTGTTTGGATGGTTTGTTTCTCAGAAAGAAAATCAACATCCGTTTAAAACCATTCTTTCCTAAAGGTGGATCTTTAAAGGATGTATAGGTCAGAAAATTTTATTGGCTAATGTAAATAAATAATGAGTTTCCTTTTTCTCTGTCTTGTTTCCCCTCCTACTAGCCCAAGTTCTGTTATCTTTATGTCCTCCCACCTTCATAGTCATGATTTATTTCAGTCTTACAAGTATATATTGTATCATAGTCACAACAAAACTTTTAAAAAATCTGATTGTCCATTTTTGGGGGAAGAGAGTTTGATACCACTCACAAATAACCTATCTATTGCTTTATTGCTGAAGTATTCTTTCAGTGTCGGTCTCTAAGTAACTTAGGTCATATTCATAATATGCCTAGCAAACATATGCAGCCAGAAAAACTTAATAGTTGCTTTAAAAAGCATATATTTTTTAAATGGATTTAATTCTTCTTGTTACTGAGCAATGGGCTCATTGCCAGATGCACATGAAAGCCAATACTATGGCACTAGCTTTTGAGAAAAGTGAAAGCTTTGCTGCAAGTCAGCTGGCAAGGAGACAAGAGCAACACTGAACTCTCACACTCTCTCGCTCCCTCTAACTCCCCCCCTCATTTGGGGGTGGGTCAAGCTTTTGTGGCATTGCTAATTAGTTCCAGGTGATGCCAATGCAGCCACTCTGCCAGGCTGCTGGTGTTAACAATTTGGAGGTTAAAGCTTTTTCCCACTGCACATGCTCAAGCTACATGACTGGCAGTTTTGGCTCTTGGCCATCTGTAACAACTTAAGCAATGGTTAATTGGTTTGAGCTGGTACCATAGTTATATTCTTTCTTATATTTTATGTTATAATGTCCAAGTTTTTAAAAAAATCTTTGTTTATGCTCCTACAACTTTATTAATGCTTGTTAATTCACACACCTGATGCTATTTCACTGTTTTCATTTCTGCTGCCCTCTCTCTCCCCTCTCTCTGTTTTATTTTATTTTATTTTTCAGATAGGGTCTCATTCTGTCACCCACACTGGCACACTGGGGGTCACCCACAGTAGAGGGCAGTGGCATGATCATAGCTCACTGTGCCTTCATATTTTTGGGCTCCTGGGCTCAAGGACTCTTCCTGCCTCAGTCTCCGAAGTAGCTGGGACTCTAGGGGAGAGCCACTATGCCCGGCCCATTTCTACTGTCCTCTCTCCTTAATATTCTTTGTCATCATTGTTGTGGAGTTACACTTGCATCTCTTAATAAATTCATTCTCCCTTCAAATATCTCATTTTTTTCTTGCAAAAAAGAATTTCAGTTATGCATATTTTTGTAATTTTTGCACTTAAACATTTTCAAATTTTGATAAATTGAAAGATCTTACAGATGAATGTCTTGATCAACAGCTATTATCTAGTGCCTGTTGGTGCATCGGTGTCAGCATTTGTGGATTAAGAGGTTGGTTTTCACTTGATCTCTGGTGCTTGTGCCGTCTTCATTAGGAACAGTCATACAAAACCTCATCTAGCAGAAGCCAGAGATAAAAAGCCTAACTTTTTATGTGTATCATCCATTAATCCATCAATGAAAAATCAGAAAGGCAGATAGATATGTGAGTGGGATATTGAAGATATGGAGGGGGTGGGGGGAGAGAGAGCGAGAGAGATAGAGGGAGGGAGAGAGAGCACAATATTATGAATGCTGCTCTATTATTTGGATTATCAGACTCTCCATTAAACCTTTCTCGGCAAAATGTTCCAAGGCTACATCTTAAATGTCCAAACAAATACACCTTGATGCAGCCCAGTAATCAGCTCTAACCCTCCCAGTGGTTACTCTAGATGACTGCTCAGCTTCTCTGGTTTCTGTCATAATCTTTCGTTTGGAACAAGACTGCATGGATTTTAACTAGTCAGCACTCCTGATGGTCCACCATGGTCAAATAATTTACACCTAAAAGGTAAGCAAATGAACTCTCACTCACGCTGTTAATTAAAGTAGGATTAGGTTTCAGTAATAAGGCCGAACTTTGGAATGGCTCAGCTTAATAGACATATATTTCTCACTGCCTTTAGCAGTCCTGGCTGGGTCAATGAAAGGGTGTGGTTGTTCATGAACCCAAGAAGGTGGAGAATGTCATTTCTCCATTAGTCTCTCATGGTCATCTCTTTGATGATTTTGTTTTATGGCAGTTGAAATGATGGCAGTGAGATGAACAGAGAAAGACTTGAATAGAGAGTCATTTTTAGAACCAACTTATTGGATGGTTTCCAATGTTAAGTGGTGAAAAAGCCTGTTCTGAGATTCAATTTTTAACCTTAGAAAAACATTTTAGAGAGTTCACTAATTGCTTTGGTATACCATTTCATAAGTTCTTACATCAAAGTATCTGATATTCTTTTCCAATTATTTTGCTAAATAACATTTCTGGCACTAAGGCACAATTTTAGTAAGTGGCCTGATCTCTAAAATAGGCTGTTTTTTTCTTTCAATAATCTAAAGTGGTAACAAAGAACAACAAAATAGAAGGAGCATTAAAAAAATGTCATGATTATAGCATGAGTATCTCAAGCTATAGAAAGTATAATTGATCTTATTTGCTTCTGAAAATTGAGTTGGGGCTGGATGGGCATGCAATTGCACAATCTACAGACATTTATTCTACAGAGGTGATTTTAATGACATGCCAAATTAAGCAGGGTCCATATATCATACCATATCCATCAAAGTTTTGTCTTAGGCTTAGTGTACGTGTTCCTCATTTCTGGTTGTATTCTTTATCCTGTGCAATCCCATCTACATGCCCATGTCTTCAAACTCCTATACCCTTTGATGAGGATCACATTACTTCAGCCAAGACCTCTTTTTCTGAATGCCAGCCCTGAAATTTCATCTACCTACTTGGCATGGTCTATTAGATATCACAAAATCGTTTTGAACTCAGCATGCTCACGTTGAACTCAGTCTTTTTCCCAAACCTGGAACCCAGTGAATGGGACTATTATCCATCAAAATACACAAGCCAAAAACCTACAAAATGCCTATTATGTCTTCACTCTATTACTCACATTCATCTAACCCTTAGAAAATCCTATTGATTTGACTACCTATATATACCCTTTCAATATGTCTACTTATTTCATATTTTACTGCCAACACACTTGTCAGATTGAAGACATGGGTATTGCGTTCTGCCATGAGACTGAAACCCCTAGTGTGGCCTGCAATGGCCCATGTGGACAGAACCCTGACCACATCTCAGTCAGAGCTCACTCTGACTCCTTGTGACCTCACTGAACTTCTCTGGCTTCTCTGATATACAAGCTCCTTTTGATTTTAGGGCATTTGTGCATTCTTCTCTGTTAGAAGACTTTTTCTCCCTCTCTTTGTCTGTCTTTTCATCATTTAGGTCTCATGTCAAATGTCCCTTCCTTGAGAACTGCCTGACCAGATCCTGTCCCCATCTCACAGCAGCCTACAATTTTCTTCACAAAGCTTAGTGTAGAATAGTTTGTAAACTTGAAGAATTATATCATCTCTTTTTTACTTACCACTGTATCCTTGGGGCCTATGAGAATGTCTGGCGTCCAGTAGGTACTTAGTATTTGTTTAATAAATTAATGTGTGAACATCCCTGGCAAGTGCAGTGTGACTCCAGTCTTGTATTCCTGTTGGTCTTTAGCACAGCATCTGGGAAGCCTCCGTCAAAAGCAGAGGGAGCCTGTCGATGTCAGTAAGTACTATTAAATCACTCTAAATATAATTAAAGTGCAATCTTACATACATATCTCTTTTTATCTTCACAGTAAGTTACAATAATATTTTTAAACTTTGAAGATAAGGACACTGATAATCTGGAAGTTAGAGATTTGCTAAGGATTGCAAAGTCAGAAATTGTTGAATTCGCTCTAGAAATCAGACCTTTGACTCCTACGAGGTTATTTACACTGTAGAGTGCTGTTCTAGTCAGCTGTCCCACAGTGCAGTGCAGAGACCAGCGGTTGACTCCTCATTCTCACTTGCACTCTGGGCAGGCAGCATTGGCGCCCCGCCAGCTCCCGTTCACCTTCGATCCACCCTGCCTTCCACTTCCTGCGTCTGCCCCCTCGAGACAACTGTCCTTACTCTGAATATCAGCTTGTGCCTATGAACATTTTAGACAGACGCTTTTCTCCTGTTTTAAATAGCTGAGTTAGTTCTTCTTCCATACATCACCAATTTCAGCTGCATATCTTTAAGAGATACACAATCAATTTCCTATTAGGAGTTACTTAAGGTGCAGTTTCACCTGAGATGAGTGCCCAGTTAAAGCCACTGGGAGCCATAAGAGACCCTAATATTCTTGCTCTGGGTGTGATAAAAGTAAGAAATTGGAAAATAATCATAAACTACCATTAATTAAGTAGTCCTCTTATGCATAGCCATATTATATACGTTAATTATATCATTTTTAGTAATACTATAAACAAAATATTACACTTTACAGATGACAATACAAATTGAGAATAAAGGAGTAAGATTACCAAATCAGAAAGTGTTAGACCCGAGATTCACCCCAGTATTTAAAGGAATATATACTGCCAATGACCAGACAATGCCAGACAAATGCCAAATATTTCATTTAATACATAACTGGAACAATAGTAATACAAAGTGAAACAAATGGTAAAAATAATGGTATGAGGAAAGACCCTCTCAACGAAATGGAATTTAAAAATTAGTAGTTTTTACTGCCTATTTTTTCTTATTTCAGGAATATTGGTTCACTGTAGACAATTTATAAATTACAGATAATAAAACACACATAAAAATACCACAATCACACAATTCAGATACAGCGTTAATATATCTTTCCAATTTATTAAGATCTATTATTAATGCATGTTTTTTGCATTTATTTCCTGACATTTTACCATTGTTAGTAATTTCTTTTCTTGGTCCAGAGTTTAATTCAACAACCTACTAGACATTTTGGGAACTGCTGGTGCCCATCCCGGAGAAAGGCTTCAGGGTGTCCTGGATCGTCACACGTTAGCCACTACAAACTGCTATTTCCGTGGCTTTCCTCCAGTGGGGTTTGCACCGTGGGACTTGATCTGATGCAAAAGATTGTGAAGAGGTTTTGCATCTTCTTTCTTCTTCAACTGCTCTGTTATTTGGATCAGACTTGAAAGGTCTCAGTATTTCTATTTTCTTCCTTGGGTAAACATGATCAGGAGCCACAGATGGCTTTCTCAAGCTCTTTCCGTAACAGGCTTTGTGTCAGCATTCTTGATTCTAAACAATCCATTGCAACTCTTTTCAATTTACTCTCCTTGGTGATGGCAAACAAGTTTTTCCGCAGGGTAGCATGTCTGGCATGGGATGCCTCTGGAATTAGAGGGGTCGCAAAGCCGCTTGGTATGAAGTCCATATCATAGTCAGTAATCTGTCTGCCATCGTGACTCTGACTCACTGATCCTCACTTTAAGTTCAGAAGAACATATTGTCTTTGTCTTTCTCTAGTATTTTGTCCTCTGGTGTCAAAGAACATCTAACCTAGCTTGTTTGCCTAATCCTTCTGTGTCAACCTGATACACAGGATGGATTCAGAACAAGCTGCTTCCAGAGTGCCTTCTGCAGAAATATGGAAAAAGAGCCCAGTGAATGGGTATTCAAGTTCATATGCAGCTACTGTGGGTGGTTCTGAGCCCCTTGCCAACCCACACCAAGCCCCAGCATTATTAAGGCAGCATCCTCTATAGAAAAATGCCACTCAAAGAGATATAGTATTTCCTGCCCAGTTCTGCCCATTATAAAGGAATATTTCTGGCATGAACCACCTCAGTGGTGTTATCTCAAGCCAAGGCAGCCCCAAGAGGCCTATGACTAGCTTTATCTCAATAATTCTTTTTGTTCAACTCCGGGAGGGACTTTAATCAGCCAGATTATCCTGGGCCTCTATGTTTCTACCACCTACTCTTGTCCTAAGATGTTCTGTTCAGGAATGGCTGTTGCTGGTGTTACTGTTTTCAGATAATCAATTTTTGTAGCTGAAGGTTATCCAAGATTATATATACATGCTGTCTATTCATTTTGCTTCTACAGAGATTGTCTTTCTCCATCCTCTACTCTGCAAACATTACCCACTCATAGTAGGATGAAATGCCTTTCTGTCTTTCATTAACCATCCATGAACTTGCCTGTGCTTTTTGTCTATCCAAATGACCCTACATTTTGTGTCTACTACAAAGGATTTTATAAGAATGAAGTGGGTGTGTATATAATAAATGTAATGTTTTACACAAATAAATGATTATTTTTATAATAATATAGGATTGAAGGCCTCTGTAAATTCCCAGACAAAATGATTCCTAGATTAGAGGACACCCACAGAAATCTCTAAGAAGTCTTTCTGCAGTAACTAGAGCATTTACCAGATCTACTACAGTCATTAGAATTTAAGAATATGTACAATTTTATGCTTTTTTATACTATACATTATTTCATTCAGTTGTTATGACAAAGGTTTTGTGATGGAAAGGGTAGATATTATCTGAAATGTAGTAATGATGCATGAACTAAAGTCCATAATTTAGATTATGTCCTCCAGAGAAGATTGATTTCTCAAGAACTGAAAACAATAGCCTGGAGTCTAGTTTCTCCAGGTAGGGCTAGCTAAGCAGCACAGTGTCTTCTGTCTTGAAGCTGTGCCAATGTAGACAAATTTTAATCTTTTTTTCCCATTTATTTATTTTTTATTTTTTTTATTTCAGCATATTATGGGGTACAAAGGTTAAGGTTATGTATATTGCCCTTGCCCCCCCCCTTCCCCGTCGAGTCAGAGCTTTATGCGTGTCCATCCCCCAGACGGTGCGCATCACACTCATGATGTATGAATATACGCATCCCCTCCTCCCCCCCTCCCGTCTGCCCAACACCCGATAAATGTTGTTCCTATATGTCCACTTAGGTGTTGATTAGTGAAATCAATTTGCTGGTGAGTACATGTGGTGCTTGTTTATCCATTCTTGGGATACTTCACTTAGTAGAATGGGTTTCCACTCTATCCAGGAAAATACAAGAGGTGCTAGATCACCATTGTTTCTTATAGCTGAATAGTACTCCATGGTATACATATACCACATTTTATTAATCCACTCATGGATTGATGGGCACCTGGGTGGTTTCCACATCTTTGCAATTGTAAATTGTGCTGCTATAAACATTCGAGTGCAGATGTCTTTTTTATATAGTGTCTTTTGTTCTTTTGGGTAGATGCCCAGTAATGGGACTGCTGGATCAAATTGTAGATCTACTTGTATCGCTTTAAGGTATCTCCATATTGCTTTTCACAGAGGTTGCACTAGTTTGCAGTCTTACCAGTAGTGTATGAGTGTTCCTATCTCTCTGCATCCACACCAACATTTATCGTTTTGCGACTTTTTGATAAAGGCCATTCTCACTGGTTGATTTCTACTTTTATTCCACTGTGATCTGAGAAGATACATGGTATAATCTCTATTTTTTAAAAGTTTTTTGAGACATGCTTTGTGTCCTAGGATATAGTCCATCTTAGAGAATGTCCCATGAGCTAATGAGAAGAATGTATATTCAGTGGTTTTTGGGTAGAATGTCCTGTAAATGTCAGTCAGGCCCAATGGTTCTAGAGTTTTGTTTAAGTCCATTATTTCTTTATTAATTTTCTGTTTGGAGGATCTGTCCTGTGCTGTAACCAGGGTGTTGAAATCTCTAGCTATTATGATGTTCCTGTTTATCAATTTGTTTAGATGAAGTAGAGTTTGCTTTATGAATCTGGGTGCACCTAAGTTGGGTACATATATATTTAAAATTGTTATGTCTTCTTGTTGAACTATGTCCTTCACCATTATATAATGACCCTCTTTGTCTTTCATTACTTTTGTTGGTTTAAAAACTAAGTTTTCTTAAATCAAAACTGCCATGCCAGCCTTCTTTTGGCTTCCATTTGCTTGAAATATTGATTTCCACCCCTTTAGCTTTAGTCTAAATGTGTTCTTACAAGTTAGATGTGTTTCCTGAAGATAGCAGATACTTGGTGTGTATTTTTTTATCCATTCAGCAAGCCTATGTCTCTTGAGTGGGGAGTTCAAGCCATTCACATTTATTGAGAGAAATAATAGATGGGGCAAATTTCTGTTCATTCTGTTGGGTTGAATTTTGATCCTTTGTTTTCTCTCTTGAGCCATTGTGGTATTTGGCCTTTGATCTTTAGCTTTTGAGTGGTTTTACATTCATGAGTGT
>CAUYRT010087937.1:0-21603 GCA_963574885.1 Lepilemur ruficaudatus | reverse complement strand
TGTGAAAAGTCACGCTAATTAACATGGTGAACTTATCCATCTCAGCCAAAGTTTTCTTGTGCTTCTTTGTGATCTTTCCCTCTTGCTTCCCCCACCTATCCTCCATCTGTTACTGAACTTGTGTTCTTAAACAATGATTAGTTTACATTTTTAGAGCTTTATATAAATAGAATTACATAGTATATAGTCATTTTTTTCTGGCTTTTTTCACTCAGCATAATTTTTTGAGGTTTTAAAATAAGAAGTTTATTCCTTTTTATTGCTCATTCATAGTCCATTTTATGAATACCTTCACCTGCTCATAGACATTTGGTTGTTTGTAGATTTTGGCTATTACAAATAAAACTGCTGTAAATGCACATGTATAAGTCTTTGTATCGACATTTACTTTTTTTTTTTTTTTTTTTTTGAGACAGAGTCTCACTCTGTTGCCCTGGCTAGAGTGCCGTGGCGTCAGCCTAGCTCACAGCAACCTCAAACTCCTGGGCTCAAGCGATCCTTCTGCCTCAGCCTCCCGAGTAGGTGGGACTACAGGCCTGCGCCACCATGCCCGGCTAATTTTGTCTATATATACGTAGTTGGCCAATTAATTTGTTTCTATTAGTAGTAGAGACGGGGTCTCGCTCTTGCTCAGGCTGGTTTTGAACTCCTGACCTTGAGCAATCCGCCTGCCTCGGCCTCCCAGAGTGCTAGGATTACAAGTGTGAGCCACTGCGCCCGGCCGACATTTACTTTTTTACTCATTTGGGTAAATATCTATGAGTGGAATGGCTAGATCATTTGATAGGTGTATATTTACCTTTTTAAGAAACTGCTAAATTGTTTTCCAAAGTGGTGGTTCTTATTAGCAGTGTATGAAGCTTCCAGTTTTTTCACATTGTCGCCCATACTTGTTATTATTGGTCTTTTTAATTTTAGCCATTCTAAGGGTGTCTAGTTACATCTCATTGTAGTTTTAATTTGTATTTCCCTATTGACTAATAATATTGAACATATTTTTAGGGGTTTTTTTTAACTATACATATATATGTATCTTCTTTGATGACTGTCTTTTCAAACCTTTTCTTTTTAAAAAAATATTTTCTTGAGATTTGAGAATTCCTTATATATTCAGAATGCAAGTAAGATACATGCTTTGTAAACATTTAAACACAGTCTATGACTTATCTTTTCATTCTTGAGAGTAACAGTGTCTTTCACGTCTATTATAAGATTTATTCCTAAGTATTTCAATATTTTAGATTTTGTTGTAATTTGTTGTTGTTATTGTTGTTTGTTTTTGTTTTTGTTTTTGAGACAAGGGCTCACTCTGTTACCTGGGCTACACTGTACTTCAAACTCCTGCCTCAGCCTCCCAAGTAGCTGGGACTACAGGCACGTGCCACCATGCTTGGCTAAATTTTCTGGTTTTTGTAGAGACAGGGTCTTGCTCTTGATCAGGCTCGTAATTGGCATTTTTTAAATTTTCATTTAACTTTATTTTCCATTTGTTTATTGCTAGTATATAGAAATGCAATTGATTTTTGTATGTTGATTTTGTATTCTGCAACCTTGCTAAATGTACTTACTAGTTGTAGCAGCTTTTATGTAGTTTTGGTGAGCAGATAGGATCCTGATAGAGACATGGCTTTATGTAAGGACTACAAGGATGACCATTAGCCAGGTTAGGAGATGTGAGATTATTACCCAGGGTTTGATAGTTAATGTTTGATAGTTAATGATAGTTAATGTGAGATTATTACCCAGGGTTTGATAGTTAGGGAGCATAATGTCCTTATGCTCCCTAAGCATAAGGAGTGGGTAGAGAGAGAATTCCCTCACTCCCCGCAACCACACCTGTTTAGAGGTTAAGCAGTGAGACCTGAGGATTCAAGCAAGCTACCCAAATGTTACTTTGGTGGTTGTTCATTCTCATTCATGTGATAGAAAAAGGGAATGTTATCCTGACAATATGGTAGCAAGTCCTGTGGCTGTAGTCAAAAGGCAGTATTGCTATGGCTGCTCAAAGGATCCTCAAAACTAAATTGTGTCAGCACTGAGGAATCAACAACCTTGCAAGTTGGTTTGGACCATGTGTCTGGCTGCTCAAAACTGAAAGAAAATATCCTCTTATCCCACCACCCCCATGCATCATGACCTCTGCTGCTTCAAGGACAAAACTAAGAGCTCTGGGTGAATCTTGAAGAAGAGGGACTCAAACTTTTATGGCTTTGTTGGAAACAGGTGCTCAAGTCACCATCCTTCTTGGTCCCATGTGAGGAGGGAAAGCTGGGCACAAAACTTTGGGGTTGCCCGAAGTTCTGAAGACTGAGAGGAAGAGCTATAGTGAGTGGTATGTAGCTGCCCTGAGCTGGGGTGCTTTCCAAGTATCAGAAGCTACATGAGGTAGGAAACAACTCTGGGCTTGTTTACTAGCCCTGGAGTGAACAGCCAAAGGAGAGAAAAAGCCTACGCACTGTTTCTGGTGTCCCCACCATCCCTTTCCTTTCATGCTACTCTCGACTCCCCATGTTTCCAGCCTGGGAATACCACAGTCATTTTGTGGCTGTTACTATAGCCCTTGACATGTGCCTGTTGGACTCCTTGGTCCATGTTTTCCTGTTGGAAAAAGTACCTGAATTCAACTGATAGATTTCAATAAAGTTTGATGTGGGAAGCAATGTTAAATTGACCTTGCGGGTAAAGCTTGTGGACTGATTTGATGTACAGAGTTTACTTTAAATGTTTGGAGCTGGTTTACTTCTGGTTTGGCTAAGTGAAAAGCTCATGGTCTCCACTGGGTGGCAGTCACCCTGCAACTTGAAGGAAAGTGCTGGAAGACTAAATATGGTAAGGGCTGATCCAGCACAATGGGCTGAATTGAAAACCATCACCTTAAACCAGGGTTTGGTAGACTTAAGCCTGTGTGCCAAATCTAGCTGCAGCCTGCTTTTGTCCTGTCTCAAGCTTGGAATGATTTTTACATTTTTAAAGCATCTGAATGCTGAAGGGGCAGGGAAGTTGGGGAAGAATATGCACCAGAGACTACATGGGGCTTGGAAAGCCTGAAATATTTACTATCTGCTCTTTTCAGAAAAATGTTTGCCAGCTTCTGCCTTAGACAATGCTCCTAAAGATTAAGTATAATTTTCCTGATTGTGGGGCTGTTGCCAGTCACTTTAATTGGGTAAGAATAGCAGATTAGGGATACAACCCTCTATGAGGCCACAAGCTGTGGAAACAAACCACACTTGCCAGTTGGAATATCTAGGTCACTCATATTGATGCCTAAAGTAAGTGCCTGTTTTCTAATGAGACTTACTGGAATCAAACTGCTGATCAAGGCTGTGCTTCTTAGTTCATTTTAATCTGGGAGCTTGTCTTTCATTTCTGGAAAATATTCTTACAGTATTTTCTTGATCAGGTCCTCTCTTCTTTTCTTTTTCTGGAACTTCTGTTTGAATATTAGAGTTTCTTAATTCACCCTTCAATTTTCTTATAAATCTCTCCTATTGTCTGTCCTTTTTGTTCCTTTATTCTACTTTCTGGTAGTTTGTTTTCCTTGACTTTGTTTTCAAACCTTCTAATGTATTTTATATTTTATTTATATTTCTTAAATTCCAAGAATTTTTATTCTTTGAATTCCCATTTTAAATAATTTTCTGTTCATATTTCAAATATACAATATCTCAGTCTTCCTCTAATAAAATGTTTTTACAGATTCTATGTTTCTTGCCTTACTGGTGTTTTTCCCAAGCTCCTTTTTGTTTGTTTGTGTAACTGTGTTGTTCATGATGCAAGCATTGTTCACATGTCTTGTGATTCTTGTATGTAGATTTATATTTAATAGGGAAACAAAATGGCTTGTCTTTTTAATGTGATGGGACAGGCCTTATAACCTAGTGGACTTCATTGTAAGGTTATTAGGTATATATCCAGAGACACCCATACATGTCACTATCTTAAGGTATTTTCCTTTGATCTTTTTAATTCCTTCTGAGAAAAACTTTTAATCTCTTGTCTAGATAGTGTAAACTTGTCTTACAGTAATCTTTTAGCCATTGGTGGGAAGGGCTGGGATTTTCACCCTTTATTATATTAAGTTTCAATTAATACGCTTGTTTTTCATTAGGTGCCTCTCTGTGCCATCTATTATGTTACATAGTTATAGAGCACCAGAATTTGTTTAGCAAGGACTGAAATTTATATTTTATCTTATAGATGGGAAAATTGAATCTAGCTTAAAATGCATATGTAAATGCTTCAAAGTATTCTTAGTCCTTTCCTCTATATTCATAATGAAATACTTCCAAATTTTGACATGTTTTATTTGAAGCCATAATAAACTTTGTTCTTAGACATTTGCACTCATTTAAGTAATTGGTTTAGTTTTATTCTCATATTTATTCTCATTCTGATCAAAATACTCACTGAAGGACAAAGATTTTACAGAAGTGCTAATAGTGATATATTTGAGTCGGGTTTTATTAAGGTAAAATGTTAGAAAGCAGATAACTATTTTGAGGATATTTTGCTTTTATATAAAAACAGTGTATTGAATGCTACAGTTCTAGTTATTGTGAGTTTTTGAATGTATATAATAATTTTTAATGTCTTTTTTTTTTTTTTGCTTGACACTTATAGCTAGCTAATGAGGATAGATGTAGTATATTTGCCTTTTATTAAAGTATACCCCACGTTTTTTCCGGTTATCTTTGTAGTTAAGAGGTTAACATGTGAACTGAATGCTAGATAATTTAATTAGAGGTACTTGTGACTGAACTGGATTCATGTCCACTGGAGACGAGAATCTCTTGGAAGAAAAACAACTGATAACTTAAGTGAAGAATTTTGTAATCCCACAAAATATTAAAACAGTGCAGTAGATCGTTTAGATTTTAGTTTTTGACTACTAGAGATTTACTTCATTAGGAATGCCTGTATTTCAATGTTGGAATTATTATAATCTACTGTAGATCTTTTACATTAAATATTCCTGTTTGGGGGACTAGAGGATAGATTGCAATGTAGTAAATTTGTCTTAAAAGTGCTGTAAATCTAGGGGACACCTAGATTTATATAGAATACATAATTTATATAGAATGCCTAATTACCACTGAACTTAAGAAATAAAAACATTACAGATAAAATGGAAATCTCTTTGAATCACTTACCCTTCATTATTCTTTCCCCAAAGGTAACCCTTAATCTGAATTTGGTGTTTTGCATTCCCATATTTGTTTTCACATTTTTATACTTTTCTTCATATCCAGGATAAATGTAGTCTCGTTTTGCATATTTTAAACAGTGTTTGAATAGTATCTTACCGGCACATGGTTTTTTTCTCTCAGCATTGTTTCTGAGATACATTGATGTTGCTCTAGTTCTTTACTTCATTTTAACTGCTGAGGAGTATTTCATTGCACGAATATATCATAACTTATTATTAACTCTTCTATTGTTGGTTGTTTCAGATTTTTCACTATTGTGACCTGTGCTTCAAAGAATCAATATGTGAAATTTTCCCTGAAGTATATATCTAAGTATAGAATTACTGGCATACACTACTTAAATTTTTTGAAGTTTTACTACTTTTTTCAATTGTTCTCTAAAGTGGTCCTATCAGTTTACATTCTCCTCAGCAATGTATAAGGTTTCACTAAGACTTGATATTGCTAGACTTAAAGTAATGACAGTTTCACATATATAAATTATATCATGTTGAGTTATTTTGCATTTTTTGGTAATAAATATTTTTTCAGTGAAGAGCAAATCCTTTGTTCTCTTTTCCTATTTTCACTGGTATGATGGTGTACTTCTCATTACATAGGTTATTTTGCTATTATTATGTAGTTTTATTACAGAATATCTCCTCTGCCCACATTTATATGTATCACCCCATTATCTGAAGCTCATTTTGTTAGGTTTATTTTGTGGTAAGTAACTAAATCAAAAATGGAATTTTTTTTGTTGTCTTTTTATGCTCTAAAAACAGTCAGCTCTTGGTAGAGGGAAGATTTGAGCCTGGTATGTAGGTGATAATAAGAGAGTAATGCAATAAGGGAGTAAACAATCAGAGATCTAAGTTGTAGAAAATTCAGTTATTAACAGCAAATTAAGAACAAAGAAAATGCAAGCTTACAAATAATCCCATTACTTGAATGTTATCTTTATAGAATATAGTCATGTATTGCTAAATGATGGGGATATATTCTGAGAAATGTATCATTGAGCAATTTTGTTGTTTTGAGAACATCATGGAGTGTACTTTACATAAACATAAATGGTATAGCCTACTATACACCTAGGGTATATGGTATAGCCTATTGCTCTTAGGCTACAAACCTATAAATCCTGTACTGAATACTGTAAGCTGTTGTACCATAATGATATTTGTGTATCTAAACATAGAAAAGGTACAGTAAAAATGATATAAATGGTAAAAGATGGCACACCCATATAGGACACTTGCAGGACTGGAAGTTGCTCAGGTTGAATTAGTGAATCATGAGTAAATGTGAAGTTCTAGGATATTATTGTACACTACTATAGACTTTATAAACACTGCTACACTTAGTTTATACTAAATTTATTAAAATTTTTTTTCTTTCTTCAATAATAAATTTACCTTGGCTTACTGTAACTTTCTTTTTTTGAATTTGAAAAAATGGCTTTATTTTAACCAGTGGTATTGTGTGACATCCTATATAACATAACTGATTATAGCCAAGTTCATGAATACAAATAAAATAGCAGTTTCCCTCATTCTCTCTTTTGTTTTCTGTTCAGAGAAATCAGGAGATGGGAACATTATGCCCAGAAACCAAAAGCTCTTTCAAGAGCTACAGCTTAGAGTCCAGGCTCCTGGAGCATGCAGCCTCTTAACACGTATGTGGTCACATGTTCAAAGACCTTTATTAAAAAATATTCAGAGCATTATTTCTGTAGGAAATCACATTAGCATTTACAACCAAACATGGCTGATAAAATTCATCTTGCTGATTTGAAGTGCATATAAAGGAGATGAGGCCTTTACATTCACTTTCCTTTAAAGAGGGAAGAATCCCAGGTATAATCACCATCAGCCTGCCTCCTTCCTTTTTGCTCCAGTTGATTCAGGGGTCCTACCCTGGCCTTCTAGAGTGCATACATCACTGCACTGAGAGAGACATGGAAACACCTTGGTCAAATACAAGATTTTTGTCATACAGCCAACACTGGAGGATGTGCTTTACACTTTTTTCTTAAACAAAAGACTTAATATATGTGCCTTCATGTAGCACAAATGCTTAAAATTCAGAAAATTATGAAAATGACTCTTTACCCCTGAGGATATTTCATCTTTACAAAGTTGAAAATATAAAACATTAAAATAATTTGCCCTTTCTCCCCATCAAAAGGAATCACATTCTCAAAGAATTCCTGCACTGTATAAAATTATGAAACAAAATTTATTTCTCCCCAAACCAAGACCAAAAAGTCAATGTTAGGCTGCCAGGAAGACCCTTTTCCATAGAGGAGTGGAAAAGACAATTTGTTACTACTTTTTTCTTTCTCTTTTTTTTTAAGTAATCATATTTAGAGAAAGATAGCAAAAGGAGTTTCTGGCCTCATGATGTTTATTTTTCACTATTATTTTCAGCATTGGTTATTGGGAGAAAAGACAATAACTTGTTTTCCCAAAGTTTGCGATATTCTTGGGAAAGCCCTGACTCTTCCCATGATAGCTCCCTCCCCCAAAATAGCTTGTTGAAAAATGGCAAGAATGAAAATACTATACATTTTTTCATGGTTTTCACATCAAAAGCACCTGGAGTGTAAATGGTGTTCAACACAATACAGCACTGGGGGCCTTGAAGACAGGATGATGTCACTTGCCCATAACATCAGCTGAGTTGACACAGGATCTGAACTATTGAAGAAGTCTTCACTGGCAAACTTGCCTGGCACCAGGGCCTCCCAAAGAACACAGGACAAGCAGCTGTGCATTCTCAAATAGCAAGACATGCAGAACACATCCTCAGTCTGCTAGAAATAAAGAACATATGGGAAGTACACTGACAGTGATAACCTGCTTTTGACTACTGGGGCTAGGTACTCATGAAACTTCTGCACTACAGGTGAAGGGGGTAAGTAGAGAAATGGGAACAACGCCTGGGGGTGAGGAGAATGAGAGATGCACACATGCACACAGCCTGCCTTGCTGCTTCAGAACCACAGCAGCCATCTGCCTTGCTGCTTCAGGACCACAGCAGCCCTGTCTACTTGCCTGGCTCAGAACTTCAGCAGCTGCAGTCTTTTAACTATCTTTTAACACTTTCTTCTCTCCTTTTGAGGCCCAAACATCTTTACAGTTTCAAATACAGCTGTTAAATTCTGAGAACCTTTCTAAGCAAGTTAACATAGGCTAGTGCACAGAGGCCAGTTGGTCCGTTTTGGCTGTAGCATCGCTGAGGGTTAGTTTCAGGTCTGAAGCAACCAGAAGGTGTGAGCCTTCTCTCTGCACCACTGTGAGATGTGGTCAAGTCTATCCCCCACTGTCGAGGTGGGGCCACAGGAGGAGCCAAAGTGGTGAAAGCATGACTGGGATAAGGGATGTTTAATATTTTTTTACTTTGCATTTAACATTTTCCTAACAAGATGGCAGTTCTTGTCTGCCTGAGCTGACTCTCAGAATGAACAAGTGGAGGCTGCCGTGGAGCATCTGCAATTCCATGTAAAGTCACTGTGATCATAGTTTACTGATATTATTCTGTCACCTTTCCACAAAGACAGACAGACACACACACACTAACACACACGTGCATGCGCACACACACACCTTCCACAATGGAGGAAGTCTTTGTAACAAGAGGGACTTGAATGATATGTGGAGAGTTCCTATGAAAAGCCCTTCCCCTCACAGTCAAGTGGGATCAACAGAACAGAAACCAGGTGTTCAGGACTCTCTCTTCTTGGGCAGGGAGTTAGCTGATGACTTCATTGTAGGTCAGGCTTTTCCACTCATCTGTGAGGAGGTCCCTGCTTTTGTAAGGGTTGGTGACTGGCTCATTATCAGGATCATGGTATTGAGCAAAGTAGGCATGTGCAAGGGTTTGGGCTGCTGTAATTCTCTTATCTGAGTCCAATACAAGCATCTTCTCCAGCAAGTCAGTACCCAAAGGATTGGCACCAATATATATATCTGCAAAGTTCATCTTCAGCATCTGAGTCAAAGACTGACTATAGTTTCTTGCAGATTCTGAAGAGATTTTCTTCAAAAGCTCAGCCCCCAGCTTTCTAACCAGTCTTAAAATGAGCTTCGACTGATCAATATGGTCTGTACCAGGAAACAGTGTTCTTCCAGTCAACAGCTCGGACATTATGCATCCCACTGACCCAAATGTCAACTGTCTGGTTGTAATGCATCCAGTTCAGCAAGATCTCAGGAGCCCTGTACCACCTAGTGGCTGTGTAGCCTGTCATGTCATCATCTGTATGCCAGGCCAGTTGAAAGTCCAGGATCTTCAGCTCACAGTCTTCATTCACACCTGGATTACTAAGTTTTAGTTTCCAGTGAATTATGTCAGCTGAATGTATGTACTTTAGACCTCAGAAAATTTGGTAGATAAGGAACTGAATGTGATCATCTGCAAGCTTCTGACATCTCTCAGTGTTGTTCAGATCTGCCCCCATGAGATGGGTCACCAGATACACATTGAATTCCTCCAGAGACCTTGCAGGCATAAAAACATCCAATAGGCCAATCACATTTTCATGTTTCATATGTTTAAGAAACCACATTTCTCTGTGAGTTCTTTTGACATGAATGATGGATTGAAATGGTCTGGATAGCTTCTTCTGTGCCACACATAACCCAGTTTTTGTGTTAAAAGCAGCACACATGGAGCCATAGGCACTGGAGCCCACCAGGGACAGATTGTGGTAATGCTTGGGCACCTTCCCGATTGTCTTGTTCAGTTCCTGCCTGTAGAATGTGGGCCTCTCCCGAGACATTTTCCAGCAGCAGCTGCAGGGCAAGGAGGTGGCCCAAGGGGGCCCCCGCCTGCACCCGTTCCCTGCCCTCGCCCCCTCCTCCACCAGGCAGGGACCTAGTGCTGGTTGCTGGCACCCACAACCCTGCAGACTCTGGGACGTGCTTGATTCTTGTCAGCTGCAGGGGCTGAAATGCCCTATAACTTTATTATGGCTACGACATCACTAAGTGATAGGGTTTTTCAGCTCCATCTTAATTTTATGGGACCATTGTTGTATATGGGGTTCATCATTGACCGAAATGTTGTTATGTAGCACATGACTGTAATTATCTCTCTATTATCGCCCTTCTAGGTCCTGGTTTTTAAGGTAATTTGAAATAATTTTTTCTGCCTTTCTCTCTTACTGACTTAATTGATTCCTAAAAAGATTAAGTAAGATTTACCTATATTGACTTTACCCTGGATATTAATTGGAATGTCAGCAGGTTATTTTAATTAAATTAGTTTATTAAATTTAATAAGAGATGATTAAATATTGATGGGGGAAAGGAGGCAGCCTAGATTACTTCCAGAGAAGGGATGGTTCTAGTGGAACTCACTGGGCAGCTAGATGACAATATAAAGATATAGGAATAGGGAAGAGAAGAAAAGGACAAAGAAGAAATGCTGAAAGATATTCTTAACAGACTTAAATATTTTTATTTGGGTTATTCTCTTTTCTATATTTTTCACTGACTTCTAGGAGATAGAGAAGTTTGTCAATAGGGAATTTTAAAAGAAAGGCAAGTAATTTTGTTGGGATGTGTGTGCCCAATGTGGATCCATCATGAGATAGAATCTGCTTACATTTCTTAAGTGACTTGAAACAGAAAAACTCTAAAGAAGATAAAAATAAATGTCAGAGACAGAAATTGGAAGAAATAAAGAATGGCAAGTTCAACAAGGTTATGTCGGTGATTGAATGGTTAGAGTCATATCCTAACTTACATAAGTAGGTTTTCTTGTCATTCCAATTAATTACACAAAGTCTGTCACTGGGTTTTCCTGTATTGACTCGATCATAGCGTGTCACTAACAAATAATTTTATTTACAACTGATTTAATGTGTAATTTTTAAAATATTTAACAGTATTTACATGATCTCCTCTTGTTCAACTTCAATGGACTGTGTCAGGATAATAATAGTTTTTCTTTAATAGTAGCCTTCCTTTTTAGCAGCTTTTATTTTAGCTCAAAATAAATGTATTTATTACCCTTGCTACCTTTATAAGAAAATTTAAATTTTTAATAGTTTTCTTTATTATTGCTGGATAATTTCATGTAATGTCTGTTTCTTCCTCAGTAGGTCTTTCTTTGCAAGTATTATTTATTTAGATAAGTTTGTGTGCATCCTAAAAAGCTCTTGCCTACGTAGAATTAAAACCAGGGTAGCATCTTCATTTTGATGATGTAAATAATACTGTCTCCTAGATGCAAAGCTAGCTTGTGTTTGTAGAAAATAGTATTGCCACAGTGAAGTACTTTTTAAAGTGCAATTTGGCAACTACTAGACTAGATCTGTAGGTGGATTTCTAATAGTATTAAGGTTCATATAATGTCAAGTATAATATTTTTTAGTTTTTGCTGAATTAATTATATTAGAAGTTAATCTTGGTTTGTAGTTGTACTTTATATTCTCGGTATTAGAGAAATTCCCTCTAAAGAATTATCTTTAACATTTATGTGAGTAATTTCCAATATGTTTCTAGCCCTGAACAGTTTCCTATCTCTCATTGCCTTCTAAACATTCATATTTCTTTTCTTTTTATGTCTTGCTATTACTTCAAATTTAGGTTGTCTGAACTCTTTGTTATCCTTCTCTTCTGCTACCTTACTCCCATTCCAGATACCCCTCCTAATTTCCTATTTGTATATCATTGGTATCATTGATATCATTATTTTCCTGGTTGGTAAAATAAATTAGTTTTTAAATTACTGTATCAAGTTGTAGATTTGAATCCTGGCTAGCTCTGAGATCTTTGGGAAATTAATCTCTCCAAGCTTCATTTTCTTGTCTGTAAAGAAGGGAGAACAATGTTTTAAGAGACTGGTAAAAGAATTAGATTAAATGAGATAATACTGGTAAATGTGCTTACACAGTGCCTATCTCTTAGCAAATGATGGTTGTCTCATAAGTACCTATGTTCAAAAACTCAGTTATTTTGATACTTCTCTTTTCCAAGTAGTCTGTATTGCTTTTGTTCATCAAAATTTGATAATGTCAGCCTTATAAGATGTTCACATATTATGTTCTCTTACCTGAAATCCCAACCCAGCCTCTGATTTTCTATATATTAATGGAAAGGCAGTTTTGCTTACTGATTTCTTTGTCTCCATACTTTCTTTTCCTCTAATACATTCTGAGTATTCTGGTCAGATAACTTTTTCTGACATTCCATATTTATTATTCCATGTATCTGCTAAGAAAGAACAAAAAAATGAATTCTTCTTTATTTTCTTATTTTATTTAGTAGAACTATCCATTCCCTCCAGCTTGGTCTCTGTACTCAAAGGCTAACACCATTTTTCTTTCAGTGCCCTTCCTCAGGCCAGGCCTTCTTTTCAACTTCATATGAAATGTACAATGTCTCTAGTAGTATTTCCAATTTAATTGTATACTGCATGTTATAGTTCTTGTGTCACTGTTGTCTGTTGATATTAACTTTAATCATATACTGGTTTGTCAAAACTCTTATTTTATTGTTTTCTGTTATTTAACTTCCTGATTAGGCCATTTTCTTTTCTAGAGTGTAAATTCCTTTATACTTCTTATTCTTCATTGAATGCATTTTATTCTTTTGTATGTATTCAATTTCTTAGAATAATAGCACAATTTGAGTTTGAAATTTATTTTTCAATTATAATTAATGGAAGCCATGCTTTATTAAGGGATCAACAAAAAGTCTTTTATTCAACTGACAGGCAAGCTTTTATTTTCCTATCCCCATAAATTAGTTTTACCAATCTTAAACTTTATATAAATAGAATCTTTCTTCTATCTAAGCTGTCAAATGAATGAAAGAATGAATGAAATTTTGCAGAATATTGTATGCTTTTGGCTTCATTTTGATTTTGAGATTCACCTATGTTCTGGTGCAGTGGTCCATAACCTTTTTGGCACCAGGGACCGGTTTCATGGAAGACAATCATTGTATAGACCAGGGGTTGAGGACAGGGGATGGCTTCGGGATGATTCAAGTGCATTACATTTATTGTGCAGTCAAACGTCTCTGCTAATGATAATCTGTATTTGCAGCCACTTCCCAGCACTAGCATCACTACTTCAGCTCCACTTCAGATCGCCAGGCATTAGATTATCATAAGTAGCATGCAACCTAGATACCTTGCATGTATACTTTACAGTAGTGTTTGCACTCCTATGAGAAACTAATGCTACCATTGATCTGACAGGAGACAGAGCTCAGGTGGTGATGCAAGCAATGGGGAGCAGCTGTTAATACAGATGAAGCTTTGCTCGCTTGACCGCCACTCACCTCCTTCTGTGGGGCTGGGTTCCTGGCAGGCCACAGACTGGTACTAGTCCAGGGCCCAGGGCTTCGGGACCACAGTTCTGGTGTATATAAGTATTTTGTTCTCTTTTATTGCTGAATAGTATTCCATTGTATGAATATTTTACGGTTATAGTCACTGTCAGTTTGAGGGGAAATTGGATTTTTTTAAGTTTTTTTTCCTATTAATAAAACTGTAGCGAATATTCTTATACTAATATTTTTGGTTACTTATGTTTTCATTTCTTTTTGGTAAATACTTAGGAATAACTTGCTGCATTGTATGGGAAGTTATATATCTTTGTCCAGACTATCAAAAAAGTGGTTGTGATGTTATATTCTTCCCATCATATCCTATCAGGTAGCTTATTATTTTGGATTTGTCTCAATACTAGGGTTACTTGATTCTATTACTTAAGGTGTTGTTTTTTTTGGGGGGGGGCCAGATTTCTCCACTGTAATTTTACTCTTTTTTCCCTTTGTAATTAATAATTATTTTGTGCAGAGGTACTTCACTGAACTTTTGATTTATTTATTTATATTAGCATGGACTAATGGATTCTTTTATTTAATAATTTATAGTATGGTATCACTTATTTTAGTGCTTAAATTGTCCCAGATGTGGCTCATGGTAGTCCCATCTGTGTTGATGATGTCTGTGTTCTTTTGACATGTCTTATAATTCTTTGTGTACTTCTTTACTTCGTAGTTTCACCTTGTACTTTCTCTTCCCCACAAATGGAATCAGCCATTTCTATCTGTCTAAATCATGAATTTCTGCTAATATCTCCAATTCAACCTAACACACACAAGGTTTGTTTTCATTTATTCCCTTTCTGTATTTGTAACTCACTTCTTTCTCAGTGGATAACCTGGCTCACGTTATTTGTAGTATTTTAACTTATTTGATTATTTCTGCTCTGGGAGTCACCAGCAATTCCAACCTAAATGGATGACCTCTTACCCTAATCAGGCTCCAGTATCGTACACCAGGTCTTCCTTTTGTGAGGATGCCCTCCTGACTCTTCCTCAACACCTTATGACAACCTCACCCTTTTATGTAAGCCCTCGTCATCTGACTCAGGCTCTTAGACCCTATACTAGGAAACTCAACTTGTGTGACACCTTTCTCACTTCAATCTGCTTCTGACTCTCCATGACCTGAGGGGATGCCCTTCTCATGCCACTTTGGCTCTGATACCCTGTACTTGTGTGTCCATCTGCAGCAGTACCCTTTTAGTCCACTTAGGTTTTAACATACTACACTCCTACACTGGTCCTCCTACAGTGGATGGTCTTGTCTCCCTGCTTCAGCTTTGACACTTTGCATCATTTTCCTCTCATCTCCCAAATTTCATCAGAGAGAAATGAGCTTAGTACTACTTTTTTGAAGAAGTCTTTAAAAAAAAAATACATATATATATATAGAGATAGATAGATTTATGGGCTAGAGATGGCATTTTGATACATGCATACAATGTGTAATGATCAAATCAAGATAATTATGATATCCATCACTTCAAACATTTATCATTCCTTTGTTTTGAGAACATTGTAAATCTTTTCTAGCTATTTTGAAATATATAAAAATTATTGACAACTGTAGATGCCCTACTGTGTGCTATTGGACACTAAAACTTATTTCTTCTATCTAAGTGTATTTTTGTGCCCATTAACCAATGTTTCTTCATCCTTTCCTTCCCCAGTACCCTTTGCAGTCTTAGGCAACCACCATTCTACTACGTACCTCCATGAGATCAACTGTTTTAGGTTCCCACACATGAATAAGAACATATGATGTTTTTCTTTCTGTGCCTGGCTTATTTTACTTAACATACTGTCCTCCAGGCTCATCCATGTTGTTACAAATGATAAGATTTCATTCTTTTTTATGACTAAATATAATAGTATCCCATTCTGTACATATACCCCATTTTCTTTATCCATTCATCCAGTGATGGACACTAAAGTTGGTATTATATCTTAGCTATTGTGAATAATGCTGCAGTGAACATGGGAGTGCTGTTATCTCTTTGATATACTGATTTCCTTTCTTTTGGTTATATCTCCAGCTGTGAGATTACTGGATTATATGGTGATTATATTTTTTGTTTTCTGAGGAAACTCCATACTGTTTTCCATAATGGCTGCACTAATTTACATTCCCTCCAACAGTGTGTAAGAGTCCCCCTTTCTCTGCATCCTCACTAGCATCTCTCTTTTTTTTTTTCTCTTTTTAATAGTCGGCATTTTAACTGGGGTGAGATGATATCTTATTGTGGTTTTGTTTTGCATTTCCCTAATGATTAGTGATGTTGAGGATTTTTTTCTATATACCTTTGGCTATTTGCATGTATTCTTTTGAGAAATAACTACTCAGATAATCTGCCCATTTTTAATTGGATTATTTATTTTTGCTGTTGAGTTCCTTATATATTTTTGTTATTAATCCCTTCTCAGATGGATAGTTTGTAAATATTTTCTCCCACTCTATAGGTTGTCTCTTCACTCTATGATTCTTTCCTTTGCTGTATAGGACCGTTTTTTTTTTTTTAGCTTAATATAACCCCATTTGTCTATTTTTACCTTTACTGCTTGTATTTTTAAAGTCTTATCCCTAAAATCTTGGCTCAGATCAATGACATGAAGCATTTCCCCAGTGTTTTTTTCTAGTAGGTTCATAGTTTCAGGTACTACATTTAAGTAGTCTTGAATCCATTTTGAATTTATTTTTGTATATGGTGAGAGATAGGGGTCTAGTTTCATTTTTCTACACATAGATATCCAGTTTCACCAGCACCATTCATTGAAAACCTGCCCTTTCCCCAATGTATGTTCTTGGTGCCTTTGTTGAAAATGAGTTGGCTGTAGATGTGTGGATTTATTTCTGGCTTCTCTATTCTCTTCCATTGGTCTGTGTGTCTATTTTTATACCAATACCATGCTGATTTGGTTAGTATTGCTTTGTAGTATATTTTGAATTCAGGTAGTAGTATGTCTCCAGCTTTGTGTTTTTAGTTTTTGTTTTTTTTGCTCAAGATTTGTTT
The DNA here is from genome assembly GCA_963574885.1 of Lepilemur ruficaudatus. Taxonomy (NCBI): domain Eukaryota; kingdom Metazoa; phylum Chordata; class Mammalia; order Primates; family Lepilemuridae; genus Lepilemur; species Lepilemur ruficaudatus. Next base: position 5,052 of record CAUYRT010087937.1, on the reverse strand, counting down.
GCTGATGGTATCCCATATGTCACATAGGCTTTCTTCATTCTGTTTTTTCTTTTTTTGTCTTTTTTGGTCTGGGTTATTCAAAAGAACTTCCTTTGAGATCAGAAATTCTTTATTCTACTTCATTTAGTCTATTGTTGAAACTCTTGATTATATTTTTTATTTTATTCATTGGATTCTTCAGTTTTAGGATTTCTGTTTGGTTCTTTTTTATGATATCTACCTCTTTGTTAAATTTCTTATTCAGATCATGAATTATTTTACTGATTTTTTTTTATTGTTTATATGTGTTCCCTTATATCTTGCTGGGTTTTCTTTAGATCATTATTATATATTCTTTTTCAGGCATTTCCTTTTCTGTGAGATAGGCCAGTTTTCAGGCCCCTAGGTGGCATGTGTAGGCACTAGTGATGGCCAGTGGTAACCGTGTACCCTAGATGGGCTAGTCTTCAGGCCCTTGGCAGATCCTCTGGGTGCCAGCAGTGGTGGCAATAGGCTAGGTGGACTGGTGTTGGGTTCCCCAGGTGGCATACATGGATGCCAGAGATAATGGTGTCAGGTCCCTGATGAGGCTGATCATCAGGTCCCTGGGCAGGGCATACAGGTGCTGGTGGGCCAGATGGTCCGCTTTCTCAGGTCCTGACATGGGGTTTGTAGGTAATGGCAGTGGCACTAGTGAGTTGGTCTTCAGGTGCTCTGGTATGGTACATGGACATGGGGGATATAGGCAGTTGGCCTGCTAGGCCAGTCCCTGAGTGGGGTGCACAAGAGTTGTCTGTAGGACTGCTTTTTTTTCCATTTAAATATTAGGAGATTTTCCTAAGCTGTGCTGTGTAGCCCTCTTTACAGATTATGGCAAGTTCACTAATTGCCATTGGATATGTAACCTTGTTTTTGTTATATATTGCTATATAACAATAATGGCTTAAAACAAAAATAATTTATTTCTTTGAGTTATGTAGGTTGACTGGGTGGTTTGTATTCATCTTTCATGTGGTGTCTGTTAGGATGGCTAGGAGGTCCAAAATGGCTTTAATCAGATGGTTACCATGTGCTTGCTGCCAGCTGAACTCAGCTGGAGCTGTTGGCCATGTGAGTATGTTCTTCTTCTGTACTTGGGCCCTTTATGTGGCTCTTTGGGCTGTCTCACTGCATGGTAGCTGGATTCTAAGCAGAAGTGTTCCAGGTGACCAGTTGGTAGCTGCATTTCTCTTAATACAAATCCTCACGTGATATACTGTCCCATTCTATTGGTCCAAACAGGTCACAAAGCCAATTTAGATGTAAGAGATATGAAACTAGATACTACTTTTAAATGCAAGCGTGGGAAACTCATACTGAAAAAGAGTATGTGGGATAAAAGATAATATTGTGTACTTTCTTGGAAATATAATTTACTTAATTGGAAATTTCCTATACATTTTTGAAACTTTGAAAATTTGGAAGATTAGTAATAATCTTCCAAATAGCCTTAACGTCATTGCTAATGTTATTCAGATTTCACAAAAGCCAGTATAAGGGGAAATCCTACATTTAAAGGGATGAGTTATATAATATTCGTGAATTGTCCCTTTGAGTGATCCTGTGTGACTAATAATCCACACTCTTGTCTCTCTAGACAGAAGACAAACTCAAAAAGGAAGCTTTTTAAGTGGTTGTAATTTTGATATCTACCATTAAAAAACAACCACAAAAACAAATTCTTCTTCCTATATCTTATCGATGAAAAAAAAAGAAAAATATAAGGTTTATTAGTATCCCCAATCCCATGATACTTAAAATGTCAGTTTTCAAGGCTTTTACATTTTAGGAACATACTCAAGGAAGACAAAATTTATATGTATTTTCAGGTTATATACTTATATTCTTAAGAAATACATGATTTTATGTCTTTTTCAAAGACTTGTTTACTGTGTATCTGTTTTTGTTTCTGTATTTCCTAATTGATGAATTTTCTTTATAATATAAATCACTCCATGAATATTCATTCATTATTCTACAAAGTCCACAGCCCATTAGTGTTTTATTTATGAATATTAAGTACGATATTAGGACCCATTAATTGGTTCATATAAATCATATGGACAGGTGGCTACATAACTGCTTCTTTTAGTTGCCAGGAAGAAGGCTTCCATAATTTTTGATATCTTTGGATTCCTCCATTTTACCTGCCAGCTCTGATGTCTGTTATTGGCAGGCATAAAAAATATAGACAATATAGGTCAGTTTGAATTTTCTCAAATTTCCCACATAGCTATACCATATGACCTGAAAGAATTAATATAATTACAAGGGCAGTTAATTTATATTCAGTGAATAGATTTCTGTATTTGCCTGTGTCTCTAAGAAAATAATTAAAAATAAAATAAAAATTAAAAAACTACAATTAACTATAATGTTAATTTACTGATATTTAACTTGAATTAAGATTTTAAAAAATAACTCCATTTACATCAATATATATTTAATGCTATATATATGGCTCCATGATTAAGTGCTCATACGGGTTTCAGAGGATCTGAAATCACACATACACATATATAAAATTGCATTAAAAGGTCAGATTAGTAACTTTCCTTCAGATATCAAGATACTTGCAAAATACATTTCTGCACAGTACCTGAAAAAATAATTAACAAGCAGGCTGGTTCATAGAGTATATGATAAGGCTCTAAAAAACATAATTGGGTCTTAACTTGGCAAGTTGATATGGCCCAAAGAATAAATATGAATATTCTATTATGATTTTAACTATTTTGAGTCAGATACAGCTTTATAATTCAATTTTTGGCAAATTGAGTTTTCAAAACAATACTCTTATAATAGTATATAAGAGTCTCCTGAATGAATATCTGGAATATATTTGTAAGTATTTGCCTTACTTTGATGCTGTAGCCCCTGATATGCATGGCTGTCAAAGAATTGGATAATATTGTCACTTTACTTAGCTTGGTTCTTCATAGAATATTTACATTAAGATTTTGGCCTTTAGAATATAGTGTATCATCTGACTTACAATTATTATGATAGGTTATACATGTCCATGCTTAAAACTTTTTAGCGATATCCCATTGTATTTAGGATAAAATATAAAATCTTTGTGATTATGAAACCCAGATTTTTAAGTTTTTCTAAAGTTTTATGTCTTTCCACCTTGATATAATAAATATGAAACATTAATAGGTTTGGGGAATTAAATCTTTTTCTCATCAGAGAATATAATTTTAGGGCAATAACAACTGGTAAGATATAGATAAGCAATGAGGTAGTCTATACATTTTAACTGCTGTGTGAAAACCAACCCATACTAGAGACTTTCTCATCATTCTTTGAGTTTCAGAAAGTTGAATTAGGTTCCTCTATCTCATAAGATAGTATTATAGTTTATGAGCAAGTTCTAATTTAACAAATACTTAAAGGGCTACCTGTTTTTCTTTTTTAAAAAGTGTGTACCATTAGAAATAAGGGCTACCATTTTTAATGCATTTTTCCTAAGTTCTAAGAATATAGTCTATCTGGAGAATCAATCATAGATATGTATAATATAGTGTAATGGGTGGAATAATGGAGGCATTTGTAAAACACAGTAGGGTAACTGATAAATGTGAGCTCAAATTTTTTTATGGCTCTCTGAGAAAATCATAGAAAGTTAGTGACCTTTAACCCTTGGTATCCCACCAGGGTCCACTGAACTCTGTTTTAGTTTTGAGTTTCTTTTTTGAGCCATTCTAAGAATTTATGAGGATTGATATTTTATGGCTTTGATTCTTTTTTAGAGGTCTTCCAAAAGCAAAACAAAAAAATTTGCTTTTTTAATATAAAATCTTTCTAATTTTGTGGTCGTCATAGAGACCACCTCTTGGGCTCTTTTATAAATTTGTGCTTTTTTTGTCCTAGTGTTTTTATTTTTCCTCTATCTTGAAATATTTTGCTCTTTTATTATTCTTAGAATTATCATTATTCATCAGCTACCTCCAACTATCCTTAAAAGTTTAAAATAATAAGAAAATTAAAGAATGATGAAATCACCTAGAAGGGTGATGCAGTAGTTGAAAATAAATGGTCACTATTGCTTCATTCTTTAATTTTCTTATCAAGTTGCCCAAGATACTGTATCATCTTTTAAGAAGATAAAAAAAAAGAAGACCAGAGACCCCATCTTTTTGGTCTGCTTTTAGCATTCATTGAAAACAGTTGGGAATTCAGAAAATTTTTTCCCCATAACTTTGAATTCTTTTCTTAAATTTTTCTTTCCATAATGGAAAATATATAAAAATGGACACAATTAAAAGAAGACTTTAACATTTATTAGCCAAATGTGTAGAGACAGCAGACCTCTAGACTAATCTTGATGATAAAATTGATCTTACAAGCACATTCTCAAGCTGAATCTTCGGATGACATTATTCTAAATGTATTTCCTCAAATGAATATCAATGAGTGAACAATGTATTTTTCCTCACAAAAAACTATTTCTGATATTCAACTTATTTCCAACAGTTGGTGACTTAAAGATATATGAAATTCAACTACTGATTACCAAGTTTAAATTTAAAACTTGTTGTATTATCCATAGTTAAAATAATGAGTAATGGTATTCTCATTCAGTTAGTCATTTAACATGAAGGACTTGATCAAACAATATTTTGCAGCAAAAACCCAGACTGTCCCATTTTGCTAAAAGGAGAGGTGACATATTTAATCTTTTATGATTTTGTGCTCAGATTTATTTAATGTGGGTCCTAAGTGCAAATACTGAAGGTATGTCTATATACAAAGGTGATTAGAAGAAAATAGATTATATAGAAATGAAAAAAATTCATCAATTGATGTTATAAAAATGAAGATGTTTTTGTAATTATGGAACAAAGAAAATGGCCATTCTCTAGAGCTTCATCAAAACTATTAGCTAAGGTTTCAAAAAGTTTTTTGTATGTGTTGCATTTTGATGATGCAAGTTCAAGAAGAACCAGCGTAATGATAAGTTAGATCCAATTAGGGGTGTATTTGACATCTGGAATCAATATTTACAAGATGAATATATTTCTAGTTTAT
>CAUYRT010087936.1:0-14629 GCA_963574885.1 Lepilemur ruficaudatus | reverse complement strand
CCCCGGAATGTGAACAACAGCCACTGCCTTTGGTAATAAAACAGCTTCTAACAGCTGTAGGATTTCTGACTTATGTTTGATCTCTTTGCCTTCTGCTGTTATGAAGCCCCTCTCTTTATAGAGGGCCCCATGTACATGCACTGTCCCAAAGGCATAGCGGCTGTCGGTATATACCGTCAGCCTTTTTCCTTGGGCCCAGTGTAAGGCTTTCATCAGCACCACTAGTTCTGCTTTTTGAGCTGATGTCCCCTGGGCAAGGCATGTTGCCCAAATTAGCTTGCCTTCCCTGTCAACTATGGCCGCCCCAGCGTACCTGTGTCCGTCCCGGACGAAGCTGCTCCCGTCCGTGAACCAGGTCAGGTTGCTGTTTGGAAGGGGGCGGTCTTTCAGGTTCCTCCGGGCCATCTGGGTTTCAGCCAGGATCTCAAGGCAGCTATGCTCGGGTACCATTCCCCCAGAGCTTGGCAGAAGTGAGGCTGGATTCAGGACAGCGGGAGTCTGAAACTCAATGCGTGGGGTGTCTAGCAAAAGCCCCTGGTAATGAGTCAGTCTTGCATTTGTGATCCACCGTCCTGGTGGCTGCTTTAGTATCCCTTCTATAGCATGAGGGGTGGTGATCTGCAAATGCTGACCTAGAGTTAGTTTATCAGCATCTTTGACCAGTAAAGCCGTGGCTGCAATGATTCGTAGACACGCCGGCTATCCTGCTGCCACCGGGTCTAGCTTCTTAGATAAATAAGCCACTGGTCGCCTCCATGGCCTGAGCATCTGTGTGAGCACTCCTTGTGCTATTCCTTTCTTTTTATCTATGAATAACTGAAACTCTTTCGTGGGGTCAGGGAGTGCCAGGGCCGGAGCCTCTAACATCACAGTTTTTAAGGCTCGAAATGCACCTTCCATTTGGGCAGTCCATTCCCATGCCTGTCCTGCTTTGCATCCTTTATATAGAGGCCGAGCCTTTTCTGCAAACCCCGGAATCCAGAGGCGGCAGTATCCTACTGACCCCAGGAACTCACGTACCTCACGACACGAGGTTGGGGTGGGTATCCCTAACGCAGTCTGTTTTATTGCTTCAGTTAGCCACCTTTGGCCTCCCTTGATCTTATATCCCAGATAGGTGACTTCATCTTTATAAATCTGGGCCTTTTTAGCACTAGCTCGATATCCCATCTCGCCCAGCCCTCCGAGCAGATCTCTAGTGCCTTGTAAGCAGGCCTGAGGATTCGGTGCAGCTAGTAACAGATCATCTACATACTGTAACAGGGTCACTTCTGGGTGATTGGCATGGTACTTATCTAAGTCTTCGTGGAGAGCCTCGTTGAACAAGGTGGGTGAGTTTTTGAACCCCTGAGGCAGTCTTGTCCACGTCAGCTGTCCTCGGATTCCTCTCTCTTCATCCTGCCACTCAAAGGCAAAGATCTTTTGACTGTATGGAGCTACCGCTAGGCTAAAGAAAGCATCTTTTAAGTCCAGGACAGTATATCAAGTTTGTGCTGGGGAAAGGGAACTTAAAAGAGTGTAAGGGTTTGGAACCGTAGGGTGGATATCCATGGTACGTGCGTTGACTTCCCTAAGGTTCTGTACCGGCCTATAGTCCTTTTCACCCGGTTTTTTCACCGGCAGTAAGGGAGTGTTCCAAGCCGACTGGCACCTACGGAGAATTCCTGTATCTAAGAGCCTTCGGATGTGGGGCGTTATGCCTATCCGGGCCTCCTGAGGCATAGGGTACTGTCTAACGCAGGCTGGCTCAGCTCCTGGCTTTAACTCTATGTAGAGAGGTGGCCGGTGTTTAGCCCACCCGGCGCCCCCTGTCTCAGCCCAAGCTTTAGGAAATTCGTGAAGCCAGTGTTCCATGTTTTCTCCCTGGTTCCTTATGGGTTGGTATAGTCTATACTCATCTGCCTGTGCCAGGGTTAGGATCTGAGTGGCTTGGGGGCCGCCGATGGGGTTGCCTTTGGCATCAGTTATCACTATTCCTTCTTCTTTAAAGTGGATTCTGGCTTTGAGCTTTGTAAGTATGTCTCTGCCTAGTAGTGGTGTGGGGCACTCGGGAATAACCATGAAAGCATGGCTGACTTGTCCCAAACTCAGGTCCAGCTTTCGTCGAGTAGTCCATTGGTAAGGTTTTGCTCCCGTTGCCCCCTGCACCCAGCTAATCTTATTGGACAGTTTGCCAGTAGTTGCCATTATCACTGAATGTTCGGCTCCTGTGTCTACTAAGAAACTAACTGGGCTCCCCTCCACTTGTAGAGTTACCCTAGGTTCGGGGAGGGGAACCAAACCCCGTCTTCCCTACTCTCTCTCTGTCTGCCCCACCACCATCACTTTCCTGGATGATCCGGGTCCACATCCCCCTTTCTTTTTAGGGCACTCTCTAGCCCAGTGTCTATACTCTTTACAATAGGCGAATTGATCCTTTCCTGTCCTCTCCTTCCGAGGTCGCTCCTGGCCCTTTGCCTCTAGCTGACCTCCTCCTGTAGCTGCAAGCAGGATCTTGGCCATTTCTTTACTTGCTTTGCGTGCTTCACTTGCCTGAAACTTTCTATCCTCTAGCAGTAGTCGCTCTATCCTTTCCTCAGGTGCCTCCCTATTGTTGTATACCTTCTCTGCCACTTCCAGCAAATCTTGCAGAGTCTTTTCACTCAACCTATCTATCTTCTGCACCTTACGCCTAATGTCTGGGGCTGCCTGATTGACAAAGGTCATCATAACTGCTGCCTTGCTGTCCTCCGCAGTAGGGTCTATAGGGGTGTACTGCTTGAAAGCTTCCATAATCCTTTCTAAAAATGCAGCTGGGCTTTCCTCTGTGCCCTGGCGTACATCCCCTACCTTGGCCAAATTGGTCGGCTTTCGTGCTGCCGCCCGAACACCTGCTATTAGAGTCTGGCGGTAGACCCGTAGATGCTCCCTACCTTCAGCCTCATAGTAATTTCAGGTTGGTCGTTCAAGGGGAAAGGACTGGTCAATGATCCAGGGGTTTATGGTGGGCCGGCCATCCTCCCCTGGAACCAGCTTTTGCGCTTCCCCTTGGATCCTTTCCCTTTCTTCAGTGGTGAAAAGCACCTTAAGTAACTGCTGACAATCATCCCAAGTAGGCTGGTGCGTAAAAAGGACAGAATCTAAAAGGTTAATTAGATCCTGTGGATTCTCAGAGAAATTAGCATTCTGGAGTTTCCAGTTGTAGAGGTCACTAGTGGAGAAGGGCCAATATTGATACATCTGTTCCCCATCCTCTCTAGGAGGCCCCACTGCCCTCAGAGGGAGTGCCCTTACAGGCTCCGGATCTGGAGGCTGCCCAGTCCGTTGCCTAGTTCCGTAGGCCGGTCGCTCTACTGGTGGTGCTGCATTTTCCTGGACAGCAGGGGTTGCAGCTGCCCCAGGATTATAAGGCGGGGGCTCATTCCATTCTAAATCAGTTAGATCTGGGTACATGGAATCTGGCAACACGGGGGTGTGACCAGCAGGGGGTGGCTTAGCAGGCCGAGCATCAGGCTTCCTGCCTTTCTCAGCCCCCTTAGTGACCAAGATCTTAATCTCCTCCTTAGGAGCAGGTAAGAAGACCTTTACCCATGGCGGTGGGTCTTGAACTAGGCTTTGCCAGACCACAATGTAAGGTACCTGGTCAGGATGACCTGGATGGCCAAACACCATTCCCTTAACCCTTTCAATAAGGGTGGCATCAAAAAAGCCCTCCTTGGGCCACCCCACCCCAAATGTGGGCCACTCTGCCTTACAAAGGGTGACATATTTCTTCTTTTTTACCTCCAAGGCCAGATTGTGTGCCCTGGCTCTCACATCTTTAAAATGACTCACTATGAGGGACAGGGGAGTCGTTATGGGTTGCCCCATCCTTGATAAAAGAAAAGAACTTCAAGGGTTATCTTAGGCTGGAACAGACAAAACCACTCCTGTTTGGAGTTTTATCCAGAGTGGGAACTTAAACCACTCACTCAATCACTTTAGATAAGTGCTGGCTCCTTCCCTGTAAAGATAAGGCTGATAGTTAAGACACTGGTAGTATTTACACGTTGCCCTGCCGGGCCAGAGGTTCAGTCATTCAGATATCTTCCACACTCTCAGACTGTCCACTCATGCCCATTCATACACAGAAATGATGGTCGTAACACCCAGCTCAATCAGCCAGTCGCCTGCTGAGGCAGCGGTGGCAGGGGTGAAAGCAGGCACTCTGGCCCCTCCTGTTCTCCGGCCTGGCCCTGGCCCCGTGGCGGCGGCGGCTCCTCCTCAGCAGCCACATCGACGCAGCCCCGCCTACTTCTCCTCTTTGGAGTGGCTCTCAGAAACTAGGGTGGGAGGGGTTGGCTTAGGGGTCTTTTTCACGGCCGCAACCCAATTCTCTTTCTTCTGGCAATAAGGGCAGCTCTGCTTGCCCTGGCAGGGGTCCTGCACGGGTTTAGCCGGACCCTGGCCCTGTGTCCCACAGGCCATGTAAAAGCAATGATAACCACAACAAAAGAACAAAGAACGTAAGAGCGCCCTCCTGCTAGCCGTGGCAGCCGCCTGGAATTCTGATTTCAGGTCCACTTTCAGGTCTGGCAGCTCTCTTACCACAAGCCTACAAGTAGAGGCGCACTGAGAACAAAAGATGACAAAACGACAAAATAACAAAGAACGAAAGAGTGCCTTCCTGCTCTTCGGGCGGCGGCTACCTGGGCTTCTTCCTCCAGGCTTTTACGGCCTCTTACCGTACAGCAAAGAACAAAGGCGCACGACACTCAGCCCCGCAGTCCCTCCCAGGTTTCCACATCTAGGCGGATGTTGGCGGGCTCTCTACCGTACACTTAGCCCCGCAGTCGCCCCCAGGGTTCCACATCTAGGCGGGCATTGGCGGGCTCTCTATCGTACAGCAGAGAACACGACTGAACACGAAACAGACAACAAAAGACAAATGGCACCCCACTCTTACCCGGTCCGGACCTACTGCCCAGCCCCTTTTACTGGCCCAGGGTTCCATGTCTGGGCCAGCTGCTGACCGACGACCCCCCCGCCCCCAGAGCGTCTGCCTAGGTCTCCTGCCGGTCTCCTGATCCGGGGATTCACTGAACTCCTCCCTCAATTCTGGTATTTCTACTTGGCGGTGTGCGTCATCCCGGACGAGCCCCCAAAATGTTAGATCGGGAGTCGCAGTACCACCAAACAGAGAGACAGAGTCACTGAGGCTGCAATCAGCAAGAGGAGTTTATTACCAACTAACTCCAGTTAGGGTCCGTGTCTCAGAGCGCCAACACGCAGTGGCCTCTTCTCTGGACCAAGGACCCTGGGCGGTGCGGGAAGGGCGGTTTTATAGGGTCAGTTTAGGCAGCAAACAAAGAGCTGTCCGCACACTGAATATGCATCTATCTAGTACAGCGATTAGTTTTATAGCTATCTCTCTCTGCACTCTTTTTTTTAACATTTTCTTCAGCATTTTATTTTATCTCATGTTACCCCGCGGTTTCTGCAAGCAAGCCATTATCACAGAAGTACAACTGAGCAGTTAGCAGGCAAGCAAGCTTTATAAGAATGCAGAAGTCTATTTTGCAATTGAGCTCTGTGAACAGTTTCGGTCTCTTACACTGCCCACCTTGTTCCTGAGTGTAGCGCTGCCCAGCCGCTGCTGTCCGAGGCCTGTCATCCCGCCGCGCTCGGGAGACCAGTTCCACCCATCCCCGCCGCAGGGCGCAGGGCACAGGGCTCCCCGCCCGGGAACTCCAGGCTGCTTTAGCGTCCTCTGGGCCCCGCGGCTGGCACGGCAGTTAGGAGCCTGTTGCGGCGGCTCTTCGCTCCAGCGCTGGTAGTGAAGGAATAATGACTGGAAACACATCGTTTTAGAGAGAAGGGGAGAGGCCGAAGTCTGAGAGAGAAAGGGGCCTCCTCAGCTTGCGTCCTTCCCGTATTTATTTCCAAGGACACGTGCAAAAGCTCAGGGCCGTCTGCTAACTTCTGTAACAACGTCCATACAGGTCGTTTGGCACACAGCAAACGCACAGCTTAGGGCAGGCATTTTCGCCTGGCCCTTCATCCACCCGCTCATGTTCTTTCCTTCCACCCATCCTTTCTTTAGGCCTAGCCCCCGCAGAAGTCCCTACCCCTTTGTGATAAAACCCTTCTAAACTGCGGTCGCCTGAGTCATCTGACCCTTTCCTCAATGTGCTGTCAGTGTTGCTGCGGTATCTGCGTCTTCGTATTGTGGAGGATTGTTCTTTCCAAGCCACTGGGGCCAGCACCAGGCGTTCTTGCCAGGATGCTAAATCCTGACTCACAGGAGGGTGGCCCCATTGTCAATAAACTCCCCACATCAAGTCTTAACTCCACCATGCCTGGTCCAGGATCTATAATTTGCCTTTTCTCCAGTTGTATGGGTGTTTTGATGGTATATCCATTTTCTCCACTGAGACATTTAATCCAGCAATCTCATTACCCTTTGTAACCACTGCAGCTTTGGTTTTAAGCCTGGGGAAGAACACCCATTAATTGGTTGTGAAATTCTTCAGTGGATGCAGGCAAAATGTTTTCATATATGAGGTTGCAGTTAGAATATAAAATAGAGTATATTGTAAGTAGTGAGAGTATTCTTTCCAAAAAATGTTTTGGGATATCTATTTTCTTAATTGTTTTATACAATAGATATACACATTTTTTTCTTCTGCCTTTAATGCTTTTACTCTAGATATCAACATGGGCTCCTTCCCCTTTATCCTTCAGGTTTTCCTCAAGTGTAACCTCAACGAGAATTTCCTTGACCACACACTATATGCCTCCTCCATGAATTCTATACCTTTCTTTCTGAAGTTTTTTCCTAAGCACTTATCATAATCGACCATAATAAGTATTTTACTTTTTCCCTCCTGTCTTCCCCAACTAGAATAAAACCTCCATGAGGGTATGTGGTTTTCTTTTGCTCACTGCTGTAAACCCCCTGCCAAGAATAGTGTCTGCCACATAGTAAGTGCTAAAAAGTTGTTGCATACAGGATGTGCACATTTATGTTTTTATTGTCATACAAACAAAAGTGCATGGCTTAGAGTGGATTAAGGCTAAAAAACCAGAAAAAGTCCTGTTTAGAGAAACTCTCATAATCTGTCCAAGACCTATATGAGTGTTTGTATCAACAAAAAAAGGATAAAATAGTACAAAATTGATTAGAATAGAATTGATTAGAAAATATAAAACACAGCATGGGTGGAAATGGTAAGTGTTGTTTCTGAAACACAGTGTTTCAAGTTGATATATGTATATTCAGTTTTGAATACATTTGGAAATATATGTATAATTATGTATATTATCTATAAATACCATATAGTCACATATCATATATTCCCACACATAACCACTAAGTCCACTTCCTCATTCTTTAGCTATTTGCTGAAATGTCATTTTCTCAGTGAGACCTTCCTGGACCACCTTTTAAAACTGAATCACCTCTCTATAATTCCTTCCCTATCTACTTTTCTTTTTTTAAATAGCACTGGCCAATCTCACCTACTACATATTTTTATTTTTCATATTGCTCAGATTCTGCTCCTCTCCCCTCCTGCCCTCCACTAGGACACAAGCATCATCAGGGTAAGGGTGCTGTTATTCACTGCCGTTTCCCAGTGCCTGCAAGAGTTCCTGATGATGGTAGACACTCAGTACAATTTGTAAATGAACTTAGGTATTTGTGGGTATGTTGAGTCTTAAAGTATAACAAATTATTTCCTACAGGGTGTTAAGCATTTTCATGTTTGTGTTGTAGTATTTTTTAAAAAAGTTTAAAATATGTTTAAAACACTCTATAAAGAAATTCTTACATGCAGAAAACATGAGCAAAAATTATTTTTCATTATAATAGTGAAATTATTTTACTATATTTCACTACTTAGAGTAATGGAAAATTGGAAACTTTTAAATGTTCAACAATTGAGAAGATTATTGTAGTTTTGTCTTCTCAGAGCTTTGTGGATTATGTGGATGATGAAACTAATTTTTAATGAGAGTATCTTCATAGTTTTAAGTATTTCACTACAAAATGAATCCCAAGGTAAGAAAAAAAATCAGAACACTCTTGAATCAAAATATTGGTTCTTTCACAAGGGACAGTTTTAATCCAAACAATTTACATAAAACTATTCTAAAAACATTTCATGCTTGAAGTAGTTGTATTGAATTCATTTGTAAATGTCTAAATGCTCTATGAGGGAGAGACCCAAGCCATGTCTCAACTTTACAGATAAAGCAAGATCTGATCACCTATTTCAGCCTTGGATAAAACCCTTATTTAAAAAAATATGAACAGGTTTTTCCTGTTATTTGGGTGTATTCTTTGCTACATAAGTTTCAAGGTCTGGACATAGTTTTAGGTGACACCATGCAGTATAAGACAATCTAATTTCACCAACACTGCTTCTCTTTTATGGGGGCAGATTGTTATATTTGAGTAAGTCCTTTTTGGAAATCAGATTAAACAACTGTCATTCTAAATGGTTGTGAACTTCTAATGGCCACTCACACTGCATAACTATTATTGTGAAAGAAGAGACTGACCATCCAGTTTCTTTAAAAAGCTTGCTTTATTGCTTACTTCCTGTTTCAGTTCAAAATGCCCGAAACTTAATGGTTTAAAACAATGATTTATTTATTACTTCTGTGTGTAGACTGGGTGGTTCTTCCACTCCACTTGGCATTGGTTGGAGTCTCCTATCAGGCCAGCTATGTTCAGCCAGCAGAGAGGCTGGGCTGGTGAGGCTAAGAAGGCTTCCCTCACATGCCTAGTACCATGGGGTCCACCACAGGTGGCTTGACTTTCTTCGTGGCATGTCCACAGACTAGTCCCACTTTTTGCATGATGGTTAGCTTCAAGAAGGAAAGTGGAAGCTGCCACACTTCCTAAAGGGTGTGCCTAGAACCTCTGCCATGTCCTACTAGGCCAAAGCAAGTCACAGGCCAGCCCAGATTCAAGGATAGGAAAGAGAATTTCCCTATTGTGAACAGAGTGGCAGGAGGGAAGGACTTGATAGTGCTTCTTTAGCCGTCACACTAACCGAAGAACCATACTTGTAAATCACGGTCAAAGTATGAGATGATACAAGGCTTTGGGAAATAGAGGATTTAGGGAATGGTGAGCTTTCGAAAGCAGCAGTGTTGAGGGACTGGCTTTCTTTCAGTTGTAAAAGTGTGGTCACTGGGCTGAGCCAACTTGCCAACTTTCCAAAGCATGGTCAGTGTGAAAGCTGTTTCTGACTGCCTTTCAGAAATGTGTCGCTGTCACAGATTGGGTGGCCTTCATAAGCATGTGTGCTGATGAGGGATGATTAATTTCTATCAATGTCTGATCAGTGTCTCATCAATTTTGGTGTGACCAATTCATGGCTTGCAACTATGGCCAAGAAACAGTCTCAGGTTTGATTTGGAGAATAGGAACACATTGAATTATTGAACAGGAATACTCTCATCAGCTAGAGTATTTTCTTAAGTATTCTTGAAAGTATAGGCTTCATTCTTTTTAACAGATTTTCCTTGTCAGTTATTGGACTGTCCCCAGAAAGTACTAATTCTATTTAATTTTTGATTGAGAAGCCTGAGGAATTTAGAAAGTTTCTTTTATATCTTTATTTCACACAGGCTGAAATAAAGACTGACCTTAAAGGCCTATCTGTAGATAGATGTTACCATAAGCCTCTATCACGATGGCTTGCTCACTTCAGAGCTGAGTAGAATGAGATATTGGTAACAATATTTACCTACAGAGTATTGAAAAGTTATAACATGTAAGCACAGAGTATACCTTAATTAATCACTAAATATCTTCATATTAGGTGTTCATCAGTGCTAAACATAAGACAAATCAGAATGAGGAATCATGCTTGAGAAGTTGAACATCAGTGAAAATAATCTGTATTAGGAAGGGGAAGCAAGATGCTGGCAGGGTTTAGGTTGGAGCAGTATTTGAAAATTATAGGAAATGCAGGCAATAAAATAATTTTATAGGTTACTAGTAATGTAGCTGGTATAATTGGTATTATAAGTTTTTTGTTACTGGGTTATGTAAGTTAAATATGACATAAAGATGGTATCTTATGGGATAGTAATATAATTATAAGATGATATTGCAAAAACTGGCCATTGACTTGGAAGAAAAAAAGGAATACTGTGGGGAGGAATCAATTAAGAATTTGATTTAATTTAGACAGTATTTATTTCATATATTTACTGCTACGTTCCATCAGGAAACATCTTATTTTGATGTTTATAACAATTCAGCAAGTAAAAAACACATTTCTTTGGGAAAAAATACTTCTAAGCTTAGGCTTTTAACATATAAATATAGTACACAAAATAAATATACTGAACAAAAACCATCCACCCACAAATTGCTGTATGCATCATTTCTGAAACACATAACATTTATCAAAGTGTATCTCTACATTGGCTGTGATGTTTGCAGCTTTAAGTAACAGAAAAACTTATTTTGTGAAGTGCTAAAGAGAAAGTACCTTTTATGCTCTGTGGGCCACTTGGTATCTGCCACAGCTGTTCAACCCTGCAGGGGCAGTATGAAGACACCACAGGCAAAACATAAACAAATGGTTTTGTTTGTGTTAGTGTTCTCAAAACTTTATGGATACTGAAATGTGAATATCATATAATTTCATGTGCCACAAAATGTTCTTTGATTTTTTTCATCCATTTAGAAATACAAAACCATTCTTAGCTTGCAGGCTACAGAAATGGGCAGTTGGCCAGATCTGTCTGACAGCTATAGTTTGCCAACCCCTGACTTCGCCTCCTCAGGACCTGCCCCCGAATCACTTACAGAAAATGAACTACCAAACCAAATCAAGGCATTAGCAGCAATATAGTGGGGGATGAATTTGGGTAGCAAACTTTTTTTTCCTCAGCACAATTTAGGAAATACAAATAATAATATCTAACATATAGCTCCTTGTGTCTCAGACACTGTTCTAAGTGCTTTAAAAATATTCATTTGGACGTCAAAGCAATCCTAAGGAGTTGTTACCATCCTTACACTTACAGAAAAAGAACTGAGGTACAGAGAGGTGAAGTGGCATGCCCAGGCTGGAATCTGGGCCCGAGCAGCAGGAGTCCAGAGTCCACACCCTCAACTACGCCATGTTGCTTCCTTCTACTGGGAAGGACAAGGTAGTAAAGAACATTTAGGACTCCCAGACAAAATACAAACACAGATAGCTCTGCACCCTACTAAAATATCAACAGTATGACAAATGATATTTCTTACATAGCACTTTTCCATTTCATTGTGTAGACTGTAATAAATATTACTGTTTTCAGCTGCTTTAAAAACAGCTCAGGCTTTTGCTATAAATAAAGGCAAATTTGGCTGACCACGAGACAGTTGAAAATTTTACAAAAACATTTTAGCTTCTTTTTGAAGTGTTAGTTTAGTGACAATGTCTACATCCCATTTAAAAATAGGATAAAAAGATACATTATAATTTAAAAAGAACATTACACTTACAATACATGTATTAACAACAAGAGTCACTACTGAGACTTAATGTGAGATATCTTCATACACATACTAGTTATTGAACTAAGGTTATATATTTCCCTATGTACAATTATGGATGGGCTCTACATACATGCCAAACATGCATAAGATATGTTGTATAGCAGGCTTACAAAGTCCTGCATACTAAAGGACTCAGCATGTGTGTTTAATGATGTTGCCTGATATTTTATTTATGCTTTTTAAAAGCTTCATATATGGTAGACATTTAAAGGTTTCTTTTAAAGAAAAAAAAACCTTAAAATCAGATCTGCAACAGGACTTCTAGTATAATTGTTTCTCTTGTTCAAATTCTTTGAATTTTGTTAAAAATCGTTCAAATATTTAAAGTATCCAAGTACCATTATCTGACAGTCAATGAAATATCAATTCTTGATAAAGGCTTCTACATCACGATCTTTGTAGTAATCCCTGTTGAATTCTCTAAGAGCCACACTGTGTAAGACATTTTTGAATACTCAGGATACTCAAAGGAGTTTCTCACTCAGGTGACATTTTGCATGTCTAGTGCTGGCTGCCCTGACAGAAAACTTCTTGACATTTATTTTACTTACAGGATTTCTCTCTGTGATTTCTATGCTATAAAACAAAGTGTGACTTTTTTTTTTTTTTTTGAGACATAGTCTCACTCTCTTGCCTGGCCCAGAGTGCCGTGGCATCAGCCTAGCTCACAGCAACCTCAAACTCCTGGGCTCAAGCGATCCTCCTGCCTCAGCCTCCCGAGTAGCTGGGACTACAGGCATGTGCCACCATGCCCAGCTGATTTTTTCTATTTTTAATTGTTTGGCTAATCTATTTCTATTTATAGTAGAGACAGGGTCTCGCTCTTACTCGGGCTGAGCTCAAGCAATCCTCTTGCCTCAGCCTCCCAGAGTGCTAGGATTTCAGGCATGAGCCACCGTGCCCGGCCAAAGTATGACTTCTAACAGAAAGGTTCCTCTCATGTTTTTACAAGTTGTATGATTTATGCCACCTATGCTGTCTGATATTTAGTATAGTCTACCATATGGTAAAAATTTCTCCCTAATAAATTTACAGAATTTCTATGTATTTGTTGGTATACTGTAAGGAAAGATTGTGGCCAAAGATTTTACCATTTTGATGATATCTCTGGGAATTCAAACCTCAATAGCATTATGAATGAACCTAATGAATATCACTTCCTATTGATATTCATAAGGTTGTCCTCATGTGAATCATCTTATCATTCTGAAGGATGAATTCCGACAGGATTTCTCAACTCATACTACTTGTCAGCTTTTCCCTTCTTTGTGTGTGTCTTCTGATGTGCAGTGAGTTGTGACTTCTGGATAAAGGTTTCCCCACACTCCTGACACTCATAGGGTTTCTCCCCTGTATGTTTTCTCTGATGTATGACAAAATGTGACTTCTGAGAAAAGGATTTCCCACACTCCTTGCATTCATAGGGTTTCTCTCCTGTGTGGGTCCTTTGATGTAATCTGAGGACTGAATTCACAGAGAAAGATTTACCACATTCTGTACATTCATAGGGCTTCTCCCCTGTGTGTTTTCTCTGATGTTTAGTGAGGTCTGATTTATAGTAAAAGTTTTTCCCACATTTATTACATTCAAAGGGTTTCTCCCCTGTGTGAGTTCGCTGATGAACTGTGAGGGCTGACTTCTGGTAGAAGCATTTTCTACATTCCTGACATTCATAGGGTTTCTCTCCTGTGTGAGTTCTCTGATGGGTTTTGAGATGTGAATTCCTAGAAAAGAATTTCCCACATTCCTTACATTTATAGGGTTTCTCCCCTGTGTGTGTTCTCTGATGTACTGTGAGGTGTGACTTCTGGGAAAAGGCTTTCCCACATTCCTTACACTCATAGGGTTTCTCTCCTGTGTGTGTTTTCTGATGTACCATGAGGTATGCCTTCACATAGAAGAACTTCCCACATTCAGTGCATTCAAAAGGTTTCTCTCCTGTGTGTGTTTTCTGATGTTCAACGAGATGTGGCTTCTGGTAGAAGGATTTCTCACACTGATTACATTCATAGGGTTTCTCCCCTGCATGGGTTCTCAGATGTCTACTAAGAGATGACAGGTGGTAGAAAATTTTCTTACATTCTTTACACTCATAGGTTTTCTCTCTGGTATGAGTTTTCTGATGTATTGTGAGTTCTTCATTTTTAGAGAAAGATTTCTCACATTTATCACAGTCATAGGATTTGTTCTTTGAATGACTATGCTGATGTACTATGAGGGCAGTCTTCTGGCAGAAGAACTTTCCACATTCCTTACATTCATAGGCTTTCTCTCCAGTATGAGTTTTCTGATGTTTTGTGAGTTCTCCATTCCTAGATAAAAAGTTCCAAATTCATTAATGTATGAGACTTTTAAGGCTTTTTTTTTTTCCTGCTGTGTGTATTTTCCAAGTAACTCTGAGGGCTGATTTTTAGAGATGTTCCCATATTCATTAGATACACAGGGCTTCTCCACTGTGAGCATTCTCTGACATACACTGTAATTTAACATCTGATAGAATGAACCTTACCTGCATTATATTCACAGGGTCTCTCAACTGCCTGCATTCTTCTATTTTGTGTACTAAAGCCTTCCCCATTATGTAATTCAGAAAAGTCAAAGATTACTTCAAAGTTTGAATCTCCTAATCCTCAATAAGGTCTCTATGAAAAATGGCATTCCTATTTGGATTACATTCTTTGGGATTAGCTCCAGTGTTAGTTTTCTCATATCAGTATTAACTAGTGCTCTCCCATTTCCAGTAACCACTACAGGACTCTTTTTCACAAAGCTTCTATCTTTTTTTTTTTGAGAAAGAGTCTCACTCTGTTGCCCGGGCTGTAGAGTGCCGTGGCATCAGCCTATCTCACAGCAACCTCAAACTCCTGGGCTCAAGTGATCCTTCTGCCTCAGCCTCCCGAGTAGCTGGGACTACAGGCATGTGCCACCATGCCCGGCTAATTTTTTTTTTTTTACATGTATTTTTAGTTGGCCAATTAATTTCTTTCTATTTATAGTAGAGACTGGGTCTCGCTCTTGCTCAGGCTGGTCTCGAACTCCTGACCTTGAGCTATCCACCTGCCTCGGCCTCCCAGAGTGTTAGGATTACAGGCGTGAGCC
>CAUYRT010087935.1:0-26408 GCA_963574885.1 Lepilemur ruficaudatus | reverse complement strand
TCTTCGAGACAGAGTCTCACTCTGTTGCCGTGGCATCAGGCTAGCTCACAGCAACCTCAAACTCCTGGGCTCAAGCAATCCTACTGCCTCAGCCTCCCGAGTAGCTGGGACTACAGGCATGTGCCACCATGCCCGGCTAATTTTGTCTATATATTTTTAGTTGGCCAATTAATTTCTTTCTATTTTTTAGTGGAGACGGAGCCTCGCTCTTGCTCAGGCTGGTTTTGAACTCCTGACCTTGAGCAATCCACCCACCTTGGCTTCCCAGAGTGCTAGGATTATAGGCGTGAGCCACTGTGTCCGGCTGATTTTTTTTTTTTTCAGAGGCAGAGTCTCACTCTGTCACCCAGGCTGGAGTGCAGTAGTGTATGATCATAGCTCACTGTAATCTTGATTCCTGGACTCAAGTGATCTTGAGTAGTTAGGACTATAGGCACCTGCCACCACACCTAATTTTTAAAAAATTTTTTTGTGGAAATGGGGTCTCACTATGTTGTCGAGGCTAGTCCTGAACTTCTGGCCTCAAGCAATCCTTCTGCCTTAGCCTCCCAAAGTGCTGGGATCACAGACATGAGCCACCTCATCTGGCCAAAAATCACATTATTTAGTACAAAAAAAAAAATTAGACACACACACACTTTCACCTGGGCTAAGTCTGATATACTGCCCTTTTGTTTTTTAACTGGTAGTGACTTTGGAGCACTGCACGTTATTATTAGCTGTTACGAATTCACATCCCCTGTCCCCTAGAAAAAAATGTAGTCTCTCCTGATGGTTAGTGGCAGTGATCATAAGTAAAATCAAGAGCATTCAGAAGGCCGGGCACGGTGGCTCACGCCTGTAATCCTAGCACTCTGTGAGGCTGAGGCGGGAGGATAGTTGAGTTCAGGAGTTCGAGGCCAGCCTGAGCAAGTGTGAAACCCCATCTCTACCAAAAATAGAAAGAAATTAATTGGCCAACTAAAATATATAGGAAAAATTAGCCGGGCATGGTGGCTCATGCCTGTAGTCCCAGCTATTGGGGAGGCTGAGGCAGAAGGATCACTTGAGCCCAGGAGTTTGAGGTTGCTGTGAGCTAGGCTGACGCCACGGCACTCTAGCCCAGGCAACAAAGTGAGACTCTATCTCAAAAAAAAAAAAAAAAAAAAAGCATTCAGAAATCCTTCCACTTACTATTGTGTGCTTCCATCCAGGAAGTCAAAACCTCCAATACTAAGTAGCATCAAGTGTTTATTACCTGAATAAATGCCTAGTACCCCCCAGAAAATCATCCCATTCCTGCTTTGGCCCCTGCTGCCTGCCACAATACCACATTATTCTTCCTTTCATCTTCCAATGCGGATCTCTGGCTAAAAGTAAAAACTAATACCAAATAACATCATTAATCAGTATCTATAGATATTTTTTCTTTGCTAATTCTCCACTTAAGAAATAGCTTCTTAATTCACCTTCTTATTCTAAATATAAGATCTCTGTAGCAGAGGGGTTAAGAGTGTCTGATGCATTCTGGGTTCAGAATGCCTGGGCCCAAATTCCTGCTTTACCACTTACGGTGGGATTTGGGAAAGAGATTTAACCTCTAACCTCTCTGGGCCTCAGTTTCCACATATGAAAAATGAAACATGAACACTATTACCTAACTCACAGGATTATTAAAAATGAATGAGATTACACATGTACTGTGCTAAAATTAGCACATGGAAGATGCACAGTAACACTTGTTAGTCATATTACTGTATCAAAAACCCAATGATGACAAGAAGAGAAAGAATGACAAAGAAAATAGGCTTCATTGAAGTCAATATCCCATAATGTTGTCTTCTCAGTTACATAATCAAGGGCTAAATACACAAATTACATTACTAAGAGTTTAGTAGCAATAGTAGTCTTGAATCCCTGAACCGAATCCTTTTCTAAATTTGAGAAGCATGTAAGACTGTAAGCAAACAGGTATCTTCAGAGTGAGTGCTATGTGAGGCAGAAGACCAAGAGGCTGTCACAAATTTGACCAACCTGTTTTTCTCTTCTCTACAAAGTTCAATATTTGTGTTGAACCACATTCAATGTAACTGAAACAGATGGGAAGCATGAACTTATCCCATTTCACCAAAAGGGTAAAATAGAATGCCTTTCACAACAGTCTTCAGTTTGGAACACTAGTTCTGTGTTTTAAATATGACAACTTTGCATGTCCTAAATCCCTTAAAATAAGCCTTAAGAGTGATTTAAAATTACAGGTATAGAAAACCTAATTCCCAAATAGTACAAACTGGTCCAGGTGTTCGATTTTCCTTACTATTTTCATCTCCATGTAAACATTTATTCACATCTGTAAAGTCAGAATCCATTATGTGAAATCCTCTAACAAGTTCCCTGTGAAGGAAGCCACCTAAAACCATCACTAGGCATTAATGAAGCATTAAGGTAGCTTTTCTTCCTGGGTGTGAAAGTAAAAATAAGATAGGCAATAGAGAGTGTCCCCTGTTTGAAAAAATTCAATTCCTGCAACCTGTCCCATTTAAACCTTAATTTAGGGCAACTCTCTTCCTTGAAAAATGGAAAAAATTTTAGCTTATACTGCTAGCGAAATTTGTTCTAAAAAACCAGCACAGGTAGTGTTTATTGATCTTGACACTATGTAGAAATAAGTAAGAATTTGCATCTTGCTTTAAATGAGCCAGCAGGTATAATGAAGTGCTCCAAGTTCCAGGTACTTCGCTATTCACTTGTCAGTGCATAACCAGCATTTAAGGTTATATGATAGAATGCAATTCCTGTATAATGTAGAAATATGGAGTTTTAAGTAATAGAACATTTTCCTTCAGCTTTTTATATGCTTTCCATCTTTTACTGTTCAATTCACTAGAGTTCTTGGAAAGGTATATATGGTTTATACAACAATGGCACCTCACATTTTTAACCTTATGTTCTAGGGCAGCAGTCCCCAAGCTTTTTGGCACCAGAGACTGTGAAGACAATTTTTCACCTGGGTGGTGAGAGAGCTCTGTAGCCCAGTCCCTAACAGGCTGCCGTTAACCGGTACCCCGGGGGGTTGACCAGTACAGGGGGTCGGGGACCGCAGTTCTAGGGCATATCAAGCTGATAGCCTACAGGGAGATACTTTCAGAAAGAGCAGAACCTCAAACAGGTTTGTGCTGAAATAGGTGGCTCCAGGCATGATCTCTTTGTTATAACATGAACACACACATATTTTTTGGCATTCCTGTCTCTTCTACTATATTGTGAGTTCCTTGAGGACAGTGGATATGTTTTACTCTCTTGTACTTTCAAGTAACCTAGCACAGTACTGGGCAATGCGGAAGTATTCAATAAATGTTTGTTGAATAAAGCGAGTAAATAGCATGTTTATAATAATTTGTAATAAATTGGCAATTCTCTGGTTTAAAGATTGTCTGTTTTACAGTCATGGAGAAATAAGTCCTGTAATTAATTCAGATATACAATATGGTAAAAGATGCATAAATATCTAATATGTAAGGCCAATCTTATACACTCAATTTAAAACTGCTGCCTTCTGTATATTGTGCTTCCACTTTCAAGGCCATTGCTATTGCCAACCTGGTTCATGGTATTGGCTGGGATTGAGAGTGAATACAATCTGGAAATGCTAACAGGAAGAATGGAGGTGGTCCAAGACACTGCCCAAGAATGATACAAGACAAGAGCTGGAAGCAAGATCTTCAAGTATTATTGGCAATGCTTTCTGAAACAAGAACCAACACTAGTACATACTTCCATATTATTTTCTTTGTTCCACAGAAAAAACTACAAAAACATAAACGCACCTATACAGAGTGCTTTCACGATCTAAACCAAGGATAAGAAACAAGAAATAAACAAAAAAGATCTTTGGGCAGCCAGAACAGTGGTTACAAAGTTCACATACTAATATTCAGAGAAGAGCTGGCAGAACATAACTAAGCCCATTTATTAATAGTTGTTTTACTGGGAGGCTGAGGCGGGAGCTCAGAAGTTTGAGACCAGCCTGAGCAAGAGTGAGACCCCGTCTCTACCAAAAATAGAAACAATTAGCTGGGCATGGTGGCGCATGCCTGTAGTACCAGCTACTCCGGAGGCTGAGGCAGAAGGATTGCTTGAGCCCAGCAGTTTGAGGGTACTGTGAGAGAGGCTGATGCCACGGCACTCTAGCTGGGGCAACAGAGTGAGGCTGTCTCAAAAACAAAGAAAGAAAGAAATCCCATTTCTATTAACATCTTAAATCTCATACACCTCCTCTCTCTATCTTCAGAAGGGTAAGGATGGCAGAAATATGGAATAAAAGAAATCCTTAAAGTTGGAAGGAGAAAGGCAGCTTCCTAGTCCAAGGACCAGGAGGTCATGTGAAAGGAAGGCAGACGATGCACTGTCCTGAAGAGTGGAGATGTCCCTCTCCAACTTACGTGGGGACCGCTGTCCTAGTAGAGTGTTCTTCTGCCATCCCTGCCTCAAAGGCCGTGCGTCCATCCACTGGAAACTTGACATTATATGCTGATTTTGTTAGAAAAAGACACCGTTCACATCTGTCTTAAAATCTGTATCCCGATGAATACACAAATCTATGACATCTACAAAGTGAGTAGTGCCCCTGGGTTCAGGTAGTCCCCACACAGAGCATATGTAAGGGGAGACTTACATGCTCCGTGTGGCGACCATGGCATGAAGAAAGATTGTGGCCTCCTGAAAAGCTAGTCCTAAAGACAACCGGTGGAAACTATTGGACCACTATGAATGAGGCAGTAGAAGAAGCATTTCTGCCAATGCATATAGTTTTCTTTGCTTTCCCCCCTTTTTTCTTTTTTGCCATTTCCTTGCTTTTAGGGAATATGCAGTGGCAGCACATGCCATCTTACATTGTACGTGTGCTTGGGCTGGATTTTCCTCAAGAGCTGTCGTACAGAAAAACGCACCAGGATGCCCAGGTGGTGTTCTTGCATGGCAGGTGTGGCGTGGGGTTAGAGTTGTGATGGGCAGGACGAGTGTAAGAGCACTGGACTCACTGCATGAATTTTAGAATGAAAAAGTGTTTCTGAGGAGTCGCTTCATTTATTCATTAATTCAACAAATTATGAGTATAAATATGCCAGATAGGGGCTAGACGCTGAGGATAATGTGATGAGCAGATAAGTAAAATTTTTATGCTTACGGACTTTATACTCTAATGGAAAATATAGTCCCTCCTCCCCCAGCAAACTATAGCGATTAGGTGGAAAAAATGCTGTGATAGACATTTACAGAGATGAGCAGACCCAACACTGAATCCAAGGGTTCTGGGAAGACATTATCATCTAGCTTTTGGTATATCTCCATCCTCCTGTAGTGAAGTCATTGGCTTTTTGGCCCTTGTTTTAAATGGGCCCCTAGACCAATTTCTAGGTGAAGACAGCTAGAGAACTCACAGAAAAGCATAGCTTCCCACATTTCCACTTTAAACTTCGTATCAGTGTTAGAGGAGTGTGTATGGGAGTTGGAAATGTGTCTGACAAGGAAAGCATGCATCCCTGTGTCCCTGGTATGGGCAGAGATGGATTGGTGGATCTATATAGATCATTTTTCATGGATAACATAAAAGTTTCAATTAAGATCTCAGTAGGCATTGAATACAGAACTCCTAAATGAAGTTCTTTGTTCTTGGTCAACTAATTGCTTCCTTGGGCGATAACCACAAACAGCTCAGTTTGGCAGAAGGACGAGCACACGCCTTACCTTCAAGAACAGAAGAGTACCAGCGGATGATTCAGGAGCTAAGGAGTCTCTGTCCAGGGACAGACATCGGTGGGGGTGGAATGGAGGGTGGGTTGCGGTGGTTAAGGCTGCCGCGGTAGCACAGGCAAGAACTTGACAGCACCACAGATAGTGAGAGGGAAAGCCCAGCCAGTTAGGGGTGGCCTCCAATGTGTGGTTGACAGCCAAGTATAATTTGTGGTTAACGGAGCAGGCGAAACTCACACTCGGCAGACACACGCTCACTCTGCAAGGGCTGTGAGTGAGCTGATCTCGACGGAGTTCTGTGGCTGGCTGTGAACTTTAATCACTGTCTTGTTAGTATGCCAGTATCTCTTTTTAAATTCTTTTACAGTGCTTACCTCCCTTGAACTAGTCAGCTATATATGTGATAACCACATTTATTCCAGACGTAAGGCTAGTGCAATTGCCATTCACACTGCCTGGAACACTCTGTCCTCAGATTGTCCCCTGGCTAGCTCCTCTTTGTCCGTCCATCCTCAGCTTAAATGTTAGTCCTTCAGAAGGTCTTCCTTGAGTCCCCATTTAAAGAAGTTAGACAATAGCCTTCTGTTACATTATATGGCTTTATTATCTTGTAGCACGTGTGACATTTTAGAATTATCTTAAAGTTTTCATATTAACAATTGGATTTTTTTTTTCTATTGTAGTTATCACTCTTCTGGTCTGGAAACTCTATAGGAACAAGGACTTTCTCTGTCTCATTCACTGTTGGACTCTTGGCATAGAAAAGAGTCCCAGGCATTTACCTCTCTCTGTTCCTTGAGGGCAAGGATCCTATCTCAGACAACTTCCTAAGCCTGATGCCCAGCACAGCAAGTGAACATAAAGATCCCTTTTAATATTTAGGTTTCCTTAATGAAAAATACAATTAAGCTTTAAAGAAGTAACAGACAATGAACATTAACTGAACTCCGTGTTGGATAAATGGGTCAGTTTTTGCTTAACTTTTAAATTAATTTAAAAACAGCGGTATTTTTATGCATTTGTGTGTTCAGTGTGCAATTTGAGCACCATTCTGTGACAGGAGCTTTTAAAAATGAGGGGGATGTATAAAAGCAATTCTTGCCTTCTAAGATCTTATACTCTGTTTCAAAATAAGTGAATGAAATGCTTTCTCTCTTCTAATTTTTGGAAATGGTGCCTACCTGTGTTCTTAGATATAATGATATCTGTTGAAAGAATAAATGAATAAATGTAACAATCAACGAATGAACAAGGAATAAAAGAGCCAAAGGAACAAGACACAACCAATTATTGGAGTCTATGATTCAGAGTGGGAAGATTTGACTACAGGAAGTCTTTGACTCACGAAATAGGCTGCGTTTATATTTCACCCATTGAAAACCACTGTTTCCTCGTGCTTACAGCATTATTTCCTACTTCCATGGGTGTTCATGATCTTCACGTGCCTGGAATGCCCCAAGCTCCTAGTCTCCATATGTCCTAAGTCAAGGCACTGAGGATAAAATTAAACAGCATCAGCTCGGTGAAAGATTTTATTGCCTCCCATGTAGTAAGTAATTTCTCCTGCCTCTGAATTCCTAGAATGCTCTGCTGATTCCTTGCCTGTGGCATTTAACCTTCCCATTTTAAATGACCATTATTTATGTCTGCATTTGATCTTCTCTTTTAGATTCTCAGCTCTTCAAGGGCAGGCTTCATTGCTGATTTATCTGAGTAGCCAACCTTCAGTAATGTATTCAATACATCTTTGCTGAAGACTTATTACGTGTCAGATACAGTGCTAGTTTTGGAGAAACAATTGTGAGCTACTGACACAGACAAGGCAAACACTAGTTTGCCCTGTGTTGTGGAGTTTAATAACAGAGAATAGTATTAATGGCATTTATATGTTGAGCACTTCAGCCAATTTGACAAAACAATTATCTTAGCATATGGTAGTAGGTTAGGACATAGGTTTTTCTACTCCATAGATTATGATTCCATTCCTGGCTCTATCACTTATTAGATGTGTGACTTTAAGCTTGTCATGCAACCTCTTGGAGCTTCTGTCTCAGTTATGACCACAAATAATGTGTAAGAAGGCAAATTAAAGCAGATTAAAATAGGATTTATTGAGCTCATGAGTCTGTGGGTTGACTGGACGGTTCTTCTGGTCTGGGGCAGGCTAGGCTGGTCTCATTTTGACTAGCTCATATACCTGTGATGAGCTAATGAGTCAGCTGGGGCCGTGGAGCAGTCTAGAATAGCCTCACCTGGGACAGCTCTCCTATACATGGTCTCTCATCCTCTGCCAACTGGGCCTGGGCTTTGTGGGTTGTAGGGGTTCAAAACTACCTGTGGAAACATGCAAGGCCCTTTGTAGTCTAGGCTCTGAATTGACACAGTGTCACTTTTGTGGAATTCTGTTGCTTGAGCAGGTCCCAAGGCCAGCCCAGATGCATGGGCTGGTGAAACAGACCCCATGTTTTGATGGAAATTGCTGCAAAATCACATTGTACAGGTTGTGAAAATGGGGGCAGACGTGAACCATTGTTGGCGTTATTTTGAACTACATCTACTACAACTTCCGTCTACAGAGATGATAATAATAGTCCCTATTTTATAGGTGGATTGTGGAAATTATATGAAATAATATGGGAAGAGCTAGGGATGTTACCTGGCACTTAAGAAAAACTTATGAATGTTGGCAGTTTGTTATTAATATTATATCACTCTCACGACTAACCATATAAACCATATAAAGATATTATTATAATTCTCATCTGACGAATGAAGAAAACTCAGAGCTTAAGTTACTCATCCCAGATCACATAGTCAACTGTGGGGCCAGGATTCAAGCCATAGTTTGACATTAAAGCTTAGAGCAGAGACTTCCTTTCTTTTTTCCTTTTTTTTTCTGGACACCCAAGTAAGCTACGTTTCCCAGGCTGTCTTGCTGTTAGGTGTGACCGTGTGATTAGACTGTAAATGGTGAGCGGTGTTACTATGAGGTACTTCCATGCTTGCCGATAACATCCTTCTCTGTGGGATCTTAACGTATGTATTTCCCCTTCCATAGCTTGAAGCGCACAGCATGTCAACCTTAGAAGTTACGTGATAAAGATGAGAGGGCCACAGAAGGGGAGGAATCCAGGGCCCTGCATCTCCATGTGGAAGAGAAATCCCTGCAGAATAGGAACTCTGATTTTAGATTTTAGTGAGTCAGAAATAAACTTTTACTATGCGTAGCCAATTAAATGTTGGAGTTTGTTACAGCAATAACAAAGTAACTATGGTTTAGTTGTAACAAATTAATTCTAGCTGTAACGGACTAGTTAATTATAGCTAGGTTTTACTACCTATTACAAACTAACCAATACAGTTTAATTTCTAAAATCTATACTATATAACTGAGAATAGTGAAAGCTTTCCTAGACAGTATTTGTACGTATTAGGCACCCTAATGTTTAAGAAATGAGAGGATTCCAAAACCAAATATAAGTTTTCCAGTCACTTACTTCCATGCACCTCTTTGTACGTTGTATTTCCTCTCTGCCTGTGATGTCCCTGCTTTCCTATCACTGAGAGAAACCTGTTCCTTTTTGATCAAACCAGATTGACTGGAGGGTCGATGTGCACCTAGCCTGGGCCAGAAGATCAGATTCTCTTGAGCACCCTTATAAGGGTGCACTTTGTCTACATGAACAAAATCAAATAATATTTTCAGGCAAAATGAAAAAGTATTTAGATGATCTTCTCTATGGATTGAAAATGTTTGTTTCAGCACGTGTCTTTGTGTTCAATTCTGAGGATATTATCAGGGATCGGGGTCACAAGAGATTCTCAGTGAAAGTAGGTTTTAAGCCATCTTTTATAGAAAGAAAGGAGTTAAAAATTAAAAGTGAAAAAAATTAGAAAGGTATAAAAAAAGCTAGTGAAAACAGACCAAATAAACCAAAGGTGATCCAGCCTTACTTGAAACCAAAAGGCATGAAATTTACACTACTATTGCATTGGCCCAGAAAGAGGAGTCCTTACTAATTGGCACCATTGTAGAAGCTCTAATGAGACAATTATTTTATGGCAATTATATGAAACCTCTGCTATTGACATCACTCAAAGAATTTGCCCTCTACTTTATAGGACCACAGAATTATAGAGAGGCTGAATGTATAAATTTGGAGCCATAGAATAAGAGGTCTAGTTACATCCCTTAAAAGGAGAATAATTAGCATATAATAAAATCTCAGTGAAATAGAACTTAACTTTAAAAAATATTTCCATTTCTATTCAGTAACCTCACTTTAAAAGAAAGAATAATATAGCTAACATTTAATGAGTACTTCCTGTATGCCAAGCACTCTGAGTTCAACTGGAAAGAGGCAAATAATAAAACCAAGTTGAAATCAGGAATTTTGTGAAAGCAAATCTTTTTTTTAAAGATGTACCAGATCTCAGGGAGGCTGTAGATAGGAAAAAAAAAAAAAGTAACTAAACAAAGTCTCAGGTTGAGTCTTGGTTCTGGTACTTGGGCAATTCCATCCTCAGTTTATTCATCTGCAAAGTGGGAATAATGGCATCCTCCATTGAGGGTCAATGAAATAAAATACATGCAGGCATTTTTCAAGCCTCAAAATACAGGTCAGATTAATTAAAATATAAAAATGCTATTACTTTTACACGTATCTAGTTATTTCATTGACAGTAGAGTGTGGTAGGAACAAACAGCACAATGAAGGTGTTGAGGAAACTATAAAATACATTGATAAGTGGCTCATATCTAGGGGCATACCCTGTACATTGCTAATGTCCCTTTATTAGCCAATAAACAAGCAAAACTCACAAACAAACACATCACAACAAAATCCCACTCCAAAACAGAGTAAGGGACAGCATTCAGTGACATCTGCAGATGATTGCTGTATGATGGAAAAGAGTAAATGAGATAATTCACTAATATTTCATTGTTTCCAGTAAGTCATTAGATGCTTAAGAGAAGTAGCTTATTCCAGTTTTCCTCTTCATTAAATATTCATATTTACTAATGGAAATTGTTCTGACAAATTGAGTAAATTGAGCAACTTATGAATTTATGCCTCAAAAAGAGAAGTTCTGGAATTCCCAGTGAGCAAGCTAATGCTTAAGTCATTAACAGTCTATTGATTTTATGATTAAGAAGCTGGAAAGTAAATGTGTGTTTTAAATGTTGTCATGGCTGTTTATCTCGATACTTACTAGATCACAAGCTTTTTGATTGTAGATATCCATTGTCTATAAAACATGTTCTTGTGGTTTTTTTCAGAGGATCCTATTTCAGTTCTCTGGGGATAAAACCCCTCCATGGTGTCATCTCTAAGGAAGAAAACGCCAGTGAACTACTCTTGCCATTTAGGAGCTAAGAAAAGGATCGTAAGTTCTAGAAAACTGGAAGACCAGAAATTTGAATACAGGACAGAATTTCTGTTGCTGGAAGGCCAGAGGAGACCTGAGTTTCTGGGGGGAACCGTAAGAGAGCAACTTATCATTAATTATTCAATGTTAGTGTAGTAAATGCTTACTAGGCACTGAGTGTGTGTCAGGCACAGTGCTCAGGACACAGCGGTGAATGAGAAACACGGTGCCTCCGTTCAGGAATGCAAGGCAGACAGTTGAGAGGATGGTATTAACAACAACACGATATGAGGAAAGGGAAGACAGGGACTTGTGAGAACACATACACACGGAACTTAGGGTCAGGAAACTGTCTTCCTGATTGGATGATTTTTGCTGGGCCCCACAGGATGACTAGGAGGTAGGAGTGTTCCAGGCAGTGGTAACAATGTGTACAGTGGCCAGGACACTGGAAAGAGTATCACATGTTCCAGCCACTGCCAGACAGTGTGGACAGAACAGCTCAATAAAACGATCCCGTAAAACCTAACACAAGCTACAACTGTGAGCCACAGGTAAACACGACATGAAATTCTAAATTTTCTAGTAGTCACATTAAAAAAAGTAAGAAGAGATAGACAAAATTAATTTTCATGATATATTTAGCCCTGAATATCCCAGAGATTATCATTTCAACATGTAATCAATATAAAAAATGTTAATGAGAAATTTTATATTATTTTTCATACCAAGTCTCTGAAGTTCTCTGTGTATTTTGCACTCCAGCACATCTCAATTTGGACTAGCCACATTTCTAGTGCCCAAAGCCGTGGGGCTACTGCCCTGGAAAATATGAGGCTAGAGAGTAGAACAAGGGATTAAGTGCTAAGGGATAGGGATGGACAAGTAGAAAGGGACCAAATCCTGAAATCTGTTTCTTCGTTTGCAGCCCCATTAGTTAGACTAGGCGGTCTTTAAGGTCCTTGGAGCCCTAACATTCTATGAACCTCTAGCCTGTCTCAATGCCAGTGTGTGAAGCGTCCCAAATGGATTGTTCTCACCATAGCATCTCAAATTTCTTTTCCTCTCCGCTCCCCTTTTCCCTCCTTCTTCTTCCTCTTCCTCTCCTTCTCCTCTTTGTCCTCCTCCTCCTCTTTCTTCTTTACCTTTTCTAACTACAAGAATATTTACACATGCCTCTGTCCCAGGAATGCCACAATGCATATACTTGCTCTCACATGAATTTTTATTTGAAGTTTGTTTCTCTTGCTTAATTTGGTAGGGTTTCTGTTTGACAGTATTTATAGGCGACTTTTATATAGCAGATTTTTCCTTCTTGTAGCAGCATCTTCAGTTTTCTTTTGGAAATATAATTCATTTCTCCATTTTTAGTCCATGCTGTTCAGGTGTGGCTGGCCATGCTCCAAGTCCGGGGAACGGTGTGTCCAGTGTCTTGGCCACAGTAATTGTTTCAATAATGGGCGTGTGGCATAAGTCATGTCAATCAAGTCCAATCAGAGATCATTTGGGGAATTTTGCTTGAGCTGTTGGGATAGAAGTACTGTCTTTTCTTTCTATTTGTAAAATTACTGGTGGGATAGGGTATGGATTGGAACTGATGGCAGCTATCTTGCCACTATGAGGGGAGAGCTTGCTTGAGAATGAGCAAACACAGAAATGCAGGCAGAGAGATCGAGGAACTAGAGCTTTGAAAACAATGTTTTGTGACCCTGGATCCAGCTGTACCTGAAGTCAAAAGATCCACTGTTGGTCTTTCCACTTCAGTAAATCTCTCTATTGTCTCTCTCTTTTTTTTTTTTTTTTGCTAAAGCCTCTTTGAGCTGGAGTTTCTACCACTTGCAATGAAAATATTATTGGCTACAATCTTCAAAATAGCTCTATTGTCAACTGAAACATAGTTTTACAGAATGACACCAGAATTATATTACATGAAAACTTTGTTAAATAGAAAACCCTAGGATCTGTAAAAATATATTTATTTCTATCAACTATACTATTAATTATTAATTAGGCATTTTATCTTTTATTCAAGAAATATTTATTGCAAATATACTATTTATCAGGCTCTATATTCCACTTTATATATTATATTGTGGCAATTATTTACCTGAGTGTTTTTCTCATTCCTCTGTGATCTTTCAAAGAGCATAATATTCCTGCCCAACCCCAAAGAAAATGAAGATTTTTGGAAATAAAAATAGAAGCAAGATCTTTGTGTTTGAATGTGTTTCATTCCTTTTTAAATTATGAAACTCTCATGGTTTTTGAGAAGGAACAATTCTCCCAAATTTCTCTTTTGCTATCTCCTTCATATATGTTCCATATTAATTTTCTGCATAATTTTCTGACTATAATTTTAGAGCACTTTAGAATTGATTGTCTCCCAGAATTGTGACTAGAATAAATGGACAGTTCAAGAATAAATCCACAACTAGACCTTACCCCTAGTGTGTTATTAGAATTAGTTCGGATGATTTTTTAAAATGAAAATTCTTGGGCTCCTTTTGTTTCAGAGATACTAAATTGAAATCTTTTTGATAGAGTCCTAGAATTTTTACTTTAACCATATTCTTTAGAGAATCACATGCATATTAAAGTTTCAGAATACTTGGTTGCTTGGGAAAAAATCCAAAAGCATTACAGTATATAAGGAAGGCTTTGAGACTTAGATCATTAGTATTTGAATATTATTTATCTGCTCTAATCTACCTGATGGCAAATAATTATTTTTAATGATCATAAACATTTCACACGGAAAAATATTTTGTAAATACGTGTGAACAGAATTTTATTAATCATGGGCAAACACTATAGATTCTAGTGACTATTTATTAAATTTAATTACAGAGTGTGAACTCTGTCTAGTGAGGGATTAGCTGACCAATAGTAAGCTGGAAAAGCTGTACTAATAATATTTTTTCCAAACAAAAAAATGTCTTGCTTCTAAACTCTGTTCTTATATATTTTATTCAAACTCTTAAAACATCTTGGTCAAAACTTTTTTACATTAGTCTGAGTTTGGAGTTTTGACATTTATTTTAAAACTTGTATTGCTTTGCAAAAATAGTTGGTACAATGCATCCATGTAGTAAGAACTAGAAATGAGAATGAGATCTTGCAAAATAGGCATAGCCACCTGAAGTTGGGATTTGGAGAGGGAAACTGAAAGAGAAGCTCAGATCACAGTAAACACTTAGGATCCTTCTTTTCCACCTTTCATAAGCTTAATGGAAATCTTCTTGTGCCCATAATACTTTCTGGGGCTCTGATAATGTTTCTGTATAATTTATACTTGGATAAAACATTTAAGCTCAATAAAGCAAATGGGGAAGAGTTTCTTTCTCAAGAACTGTTAGAAGACCACTTGAATGTTGACTTTCGATTCTGGCTAGCTGGCTTAATTTTTTTGACTTCGTTCATTCATTCAACCAATGTTTATAAAGTGCCTGCAATATGCCTGGCACTGTACTAAGCACTTGGGATAGAATAACATGGGCGTAGTTCTGCCCTCATGTAGCTTACCGTTTGGTGACTCTACTAATCTGTCTACCTGTTCCTATGTGCAGGGACCTAGAACATAGTCTTTCTTAATTTTTAGAAGAACTTTATTTTAGTTCCCATAAATTCCAGAGGTATTAGCTTAGTAGGTAATTCATCTAATATGCACGGTGACACCTTGTTTTGTACACTGTAGTCCTGTGCATCTCAATCCACTTTCCTCCATGGGGAATATATGAGCTATTGATTCTATTAATTATCATCACTAGACTATTTTCTTGCCAAGAATCCTGTCACAGGTAGCACAAGATGATCGTGCTTTTTACTAAGTTACTACTCCAATCTATAGCATGAGCATCCCAATTTACTTCATCAGCAAGATGTATAAATATTCACACTGATCCCCAGAATAACTTTAGGATCAGGAAGTCTGTCTCGAGGGGCCGGCTGTGCCCTGAACCACTTGGTGGGTTCTATCAGCCAATGTAGCAGTTATGATCAGTACTGCTTAAGATAATTGGACCAGGGCAACCAGGTGTGAGTAATTGCCTGCCACTCCAGAGCGTGGGTTCTGAAGGTATAATTGCTAACACAGAACTGTTCAATGAATTGCAGGGCCTGCCAAATGACTGTCATCATGGCTAATGAAGGTCTGATAAAGCTTCCTTTAACGATCCAGATTTCTATGGGGTAAGATTTCTATTGACAGGAAGATACAGTTTCAGAGATTAGTGCCTAAGAAAGTTATCTTCACTTTTTCTAGTTTTATAGAATAATTAAGGCATGTGAGAATTGGTGGCAATGGTGAGGCCATGAGAATACTATATAAACTTTTATATATACTATATATACTTTTGGATAGTACTATATATACTATATACAGTACAGTATATACTATATATACTATATATTGGATATACTATATATACTTTTGGATTCCCTGAGCTTGGGGAAACAGATTTATTAAGTAGTATATTATTGTCATTTCTAAGTACTCACCTGCCAAAGTAGATGCAACACTTTGGATCAAGTGCTTTCTTTCTTTTTCTTTTTTTGCATTAATATTGGGATGAGGTTGATGTAGGCTTTTCCTTTAGTGGAGCCAGAAAGATTTTTTGCTCTTCTTATGTCTATTACAAACTAAGATGTCTTTTATACACCTAGCTACGATTTAGATGCTGGTAACTGCAATAAAATCAACAAAATTAATATGAACATCCTCATAGAGTGTTTCACACCATATGAGATATTATACGTTTTTATATTTGATCTTTGAAGCCATCCCATGGGTGACGATTATTAAATTCATTTTATAGATTTAACAAAAGGCTCAGCTGAAGACTTAAGGTCACATGACTTAGAAGAGGGTTAGTTCCTCATAATTCAATATCCTCTTTCTTTCCTGTTGCTCTGACTGTCACTCAGAGAGATTGCTGTTGCCTCAGATGCTCTCCAAATTTTACTCTAAGCTGTCTTTGGAGACATCCAACAGTAAATAATAAAAATACAATATCAACAGTAATAATAGCATACTTGAGTGTTAATGGTGTGTGTGCTGACCTTAAGTGAGTGATTTAAATTTTCTAAGATTCAGTTCCCACATCTGTTGAAAACAGTAAATATCTCTTAATTTTGTGAGGATTAATGGAATCATTCACATAATAATTGTAATAATAATATGATGATGATGACAACTACTGTCTTAGGATCCTAGGTGTTTAGTAAGTGCCAGATACTTTAAATATATCGTTTTTGAGCCTTGTAATAGTGCTGTGAAATATGTATTTTATTTATTTTTTTAAGAAATGGGATCTTGTTCTTGCACTGCCTAGGCTGCAGTGCAATGGTGCAATCATAGCTCGCTACAGCCTCAACTTCCTGGGCTCAAGAGATCTGCTTGCCTCAGCCTCCCAAGTAGCTGTGACTACAGGTGTGCACCACCATACCCAGTTAATTTTTTTTTAATTATTTCTTTTAGAGATGGGGTCTTGCAATATTGCCCTGGCTGGTCTCAAGCTCCTGGCCTCAAGCGACCCTCCTACCTTGGCCTACCAAAGTTCTGGGATTGTAGGTATGAGCCACCATGACTGGCATGAAATATGTATTTTAGTTCTCGATTTATAAGTAGGGAAATGAAGACTGGGAAATTTTTGTGACTTGCTTAAGAGCAAATGACCATGAAGAGTCTGTGTTAGCATCTGGCCTGGATCCAAAACCCATGTTCTTGGCTGTGTTAAGTTGTTGCAAAATATTCTTTGAAAAGGACGGAAGACTTGATGATGACTTCACCTGAAATCAACTATCAGTTGATTCCCTTAAATCCTTGACCTCTCATGAGTACTAAGTCCTTGTTATACTCATGGTACAATTTAGTGTACATGAGGTATGCACAGTAAAAGATTTGAATTTCACAGTTTAGCACAGGCAGTTGGTTGCTATGAATGACAATGCTTTTTTTGTTCTAATGAGCTCGTATGTGTTATCTTAGGTACTTTAAAAAAGTAGGTCAGATTCCAAAGAAACTGTGGTCCAGAAAATAATGGTTTAATGAAAACCTAAATTGTGACCCACAGAATCGTGACTCTGTACTTAGCAGATCCGCCAATGATCATTCAGGCTTGTAACTCAAGAGGCTTGAGTGCTTTTTGAAGGTCTTACACCTGGATTCTTGTAGCTTGTCTGCTCTGTAAATCTGGCAGGTAGACAAGGAAAGAGTTCCCTCCCTGCATATCACAGCTGAGGGGACTGAGGCCCAGAGGGGTTAAATTCTGTCAAAAATCACACAGCAAGTGGAACCTGGTTCTACGTCCCAGACAGTTTTCTTTTGTGACCCTAAGACAGGCACAGAGGCCTGGGGGCTGTGTCTCAGGTTGATTGAATTTGTGGATAACGATTACCTCTGCCCCCAAGGCATTAGATAGGATAGCTTGGGAAAGTTTTCCCCACTTGTATTGGTCTTCAATTTAATTAGCAGAAACTGTGAGTCAGAATGCTGTTTCAGCCCTGCTCTGTCACATACCAGCTGATAAACTAGGTCACTTGGCCTATGTTTCCTCCTGTGAAAAATGAAGACAGTAATGCTCATCATTCTTACCTCACAGGGCTATGGAGAGCATCTAACCAGAGGCCATAGGTTATAGGAAAGTGGCTTTATCCAGTTGTGAGCAAGCTCTAGTCACCTAGCATACCTCTTCTCCCTCCCTCCCTCCCTTCCTTTCTTCTTCTCAGGGTCCTCTCTCTTTTGCCAAGTTGAGTGCAGTGGTTCAAACACAGTTCACTGTGAACTCCTGGGCTCAAGACATCTTCCTGTCTCAGCCCTCTGAGTGGCTAAGGACTACAGGCATGTGCCACCATGCCCAGAATATTTTTTTATTTTGGGGGGCATGAGTCACCGCACTAGGCCTTTCTTAATCAGACCATGATTTTCTTTTGGGGAATTGCCTCTTTCCCATTACACATGGTCCTGGAGGGGCTGTGAATCTAGGTCTCTTCTGCCTTCCCACTAGGGCAGTCAAAGGTGCACAGCCACAGGGCAGGCACAGGACCTGACACGGGCAGGCTGGCCCTTTGTTCTGGAACTGAATCCTCAGTAGAATGGCAAAGACAGAAGAAACAAAGAAAACTCACATGTTGATCATTCCACTCCACGGGCAGCAGTTCGTGAGACAGGGAAGTGGCTTCTCTGTCCTGTTTGCTGTCTCCCTGGCTCTGGAGCTGGGGCCTCCGGCCTTCCCTGCAGTTCTACGGGAATTCATCCTCCCAGTGATTTCTCTCTTAAGTTAGGTGGAGCTGGATTCTGTTGATTGCAATCAAAGAATCCTAACTATTACATATACAAGTTTTTACCGCATTTCCTTGATTTCAAGATGCCAGAAATTTAATATGCACTGTTAAGGTTTTCAGGGAAACAGTAGGCAGCGGTGGCACTCTATTCAATATACGTGCCAGCAGGTGAGAGGCATCCTGATTTGGGAAATGTGAAACATGAAAAGTGGAATGTAAAAAAAAAGCGTGTTTTAGAACTGAAGAAATATGGTACTCATGGTATCGTTATTAATAAATTATAGTGGGATGATGATTAATGACAACAGAGCGTTTTATGCGCTCAGAAAGAGTCAGGGAAGGATGCCAGAGGAGTTGATTCTGAAATTCTCTTGATTGCTTCTCTGAGAACTTCTGAATTTATTTGCCTTTTGGTGTGAGAAATCTCTGGTTTGGGCGGCCAGCTCATTTCCAGGAGTTGAAGGCCGTTCTGGTTTAGTGAGAGTGGGAGGTTCACAGGAAAATAGCAGTGCAGCAGTTAGGAGAGGCGCTCTGAAATTGTTCTGAATGTACAGCTAATGGGCAGTTATCTCTGAGAGAGATTTTTATAGCTTCCTACATATAGCTGGTAAAAAATTAGCTTGGATGTTGGGGGAGGAGGCTGTCAGCTTGGCTTCTTATCAAACTCATCTTTGTTAAGCAGTTAATTCTTAGGTGTTTTCACCATTTATCATGAAGGCGTGTAAGTCTGAGCTGGCAGCCTGGATTACCAGATTAGTGATCACTGTTCCCCACAGCGTAATTGTCCTTGTTGCTCTAGGAGATCTATCAATTTGCCTCCAGGGTGAGGAATAGCTGAGGGTGACACTCAAGCGGCCATAGGTGGTGTGAGGGATTTGAGATTGTTTCCTTGAAGACAAAGAAATGCCCCACAGAAACAATTTTCCAAACTGCTGTTTTCACTTGACGGTGGCAGTGACTTAATTGGAAGACAGTGTGATAATGAGCTGCAGGGGACCAAGAGGAGGGATCTGGTGGTCACCCTGAACCTACCTGCCATGCAGACCTTGCAATTCCATTTGTGTTTCTGCAAAGCAAGAGCAATGACTCATAATTTGGCTGCCGTTTGTATCATGCTTAATGATTTAGAGCTGCACCTTCGCATGGCCCAGTTTATCACAGATGGGCTATAGATTTAATGAGGTGATGTGTCCCTGCTCTGTCACTTCTCAGCTCCTCAAGCAAGGGCAGTTATATAACGCTTTGTCTCAGTTCTGCATTTGGAAAATGGGAATGATAATAACACCCACCTCATCATTTTGTTATAAAAATTACTCTAATGCCTGTGACAGGCTTAGCAGGGCACAGAGTAAGTATTCAGTAAATGTTAGCTACCATTACTTCGTAGACAGGCACGAATGTATTTGTGGAGGATGCAATGTAGATGTTTTATGACTCCTGTTAGCAGGGGTTTGACAAACTATGGCCCCGAGTCAAATCTAGCCTGCCACGTGTTTTTGTAAATAAAGTCTATTGAACCACAGCCACGCTTGCTTGTTTCTGTATTGGCTATGGCTTCTTTCTGGCTACAAAATCAGAGTTGAGTAGTTAAAATAAAGATCCTAAAATATTTACCATTTAGCCTCTTACAGAAAAAGTCTGCCAATCTCTGTTGTTCACCAAGAAAACAGACGAAAGTCCCACCCTTCACGTACTTACATTTAGTAAGATGATGAAGAGGCATTGGAATTCACTTAACCTCTCCCCTGCTCGTAATTAATACACAGTATTTAGAAAGTTTCCATTTCTTTCATTTCTAAATAATTCCACAATAAGTGATATAGCGCATCTGTGAGTATATCTGTAGGATAGATTCCTACACGTGAAATACTTAGGGGTAATTATTTGGGACACCTCAGCTGATGTGCTCGCAGATTTACTGATGGAGCATCGCAAAATTTCTCAACACTGAAGTTGTCAGAACTGAGTACAGAATTAAGCTGTCAGTTCTAATTCCCTGTAACAGAGTTTATCATTAATTAGCTTCTTTGATCGAGCCGGAGGTTGCAGTCCCCAAAGAAAAAAAACACAACACCGAAGCTCAAGGAATTGACTACTTGTCAGATGAAGTTAACTATCAAGATTCCTACCCATCACAAGTAATCTCGTGGCTGGTCATTGCTTCCGTCTTTCAGTTCAGTGTCGCTGCCTTTGGGCTTTGGAGTAGGTTGCACTGAAAGAGTTATCAGGCTTAATGCAATTCTCCATCTGGGTCATCGCATCTGTTAACCTTAAAAAGGCTTCTGCACTCTGGATAAGGGAGCAGGAACATTATTCTTTTTCACAAGGTGTTATTATTCCTAAGACCACTTCTTGGTGAAATGTGCTTCAGTAAGATCTGATGGTGGAAAAACACATTTTATTCTTAGGTAAAGGGCCTTTCTGTTTTTTCTTTTGACATACTTCAAATTACGGCACTTGCAAAGACATGGCTGAGGATTCACTATTGCTATAGAAGATTATGCTATACTGGTTAGTAGATTGCACAGATTCACTAACTATATGCCCAGACAGTGTTTTAAAACCAGAGAACAAACTGTTCTATTAAATCACGGCACCTAAAACTCAGAAGCCTAAGGGACCAAACATGATATCAATGATGAACTGGAAAGCTCATTTTCCATCTGAAGACAGGGGCTGGCTGTGACTTAGCTCTAATCAATTGCTGGCGTATCTTCTTACTTTTCCAAAAGAAGCTAGAAACACACATCTGTGTGTGAATCTGTCCCAAGATTTAGAAGTCTGCAACAACTTCGAAATAAAAACAAAAGCACATAAGGAATGCCAGCTGAAATACGTCTGCTGGTTTGACACCACCTATAAGCCATAAAAAATCCATAAAGTCAGAAGGTAGAATGAGTATAAATAGAAATGGCTCAGGATGAGATGTGCACAACTTCTGCTATGAGTAGCTAGGAATTCCCCTTAAGAAAGAGGGTTTTGTCCTCTGACGGACCTACCAGCAGGGTAACGTCTGTAAGTCTCTGTTTCCTTCCTGAGGACAAAATGAGAAAATATATGTAAATCACTTTGCACCATCCCTGATACATGGTATATGCTAAATATATAATCTAATGTAAAATGAGACTTTTATTAAAAAATTATGCAATACACATTTGATCTAAAATGCTTTCACACTCTTTTCAGAATTAGCATATATTTAGACTTGAGATTGTTTGCCGTATCCCTATTTCCTGGGTAAATACTGTGAAGTCTGTGGGATTGTCATTTTAGGACTGGACTTGTGAAGGACCCAGAAAACTCTGTGTGGGAGATCAGGAGCCAGAGCCCTGGGAATTCCATGATGCAAATGGGAGCTTCCGGGACCCTATCGAAAGCCTCCTCCCGGTGGGCTAGTGCTATATGCTGTCCCTAAAGACAACACCCCTTGTCCTAACAGTGGTTCTCAGTGATTGTTATGGATTCTGGATTGTCATGATAACCACTGGGGTCGTAGACTGAATCAGAAAGGGACTGTGCAGTATGTTTTAATGTGAAAAGGATCCTGGGCTTTACAGACTTCTAGGAAGATACTCCTGGGAGATGCGGTTGGGCATTACAAGATCATCAGAGTCCTCAAAGACCCTTTAAACTTACCAGTGACCCCCGGGAGGTTGAGACTAATGAGAATGCTGATCTGGTGCTATTTCTTTAGATTTGTTCCTCGACTAATTTATCATTTTTATAGACTAGTGAATTCAGGATGGGTGGCAGGAGAGAGTTACAGTGGCAGAGGTGTAAATGCTTGTTGTCAGTTGAGTGTGGCTTGCTAAATGGGAATGAGCTGGGGTTAAGGAGGCCTGGGTGGGTGCATGTTAGGTATCTATCCTGAAATACTCTTAAGTCTTAGACTTCACTATTTTAAGGGTCTGCTTAGCCAGAAAATTATTATTTCCTGGAAAAAGCCCTATATCGGTTTGTTACCAAAATGTTTGTCCCAGGTTGTCAAGGGACAATGTGGTATTAAGATTTTTTTCCTCAGTGGTTTAACCACCAGCCAATATCAAAGTAAAGTGAAAGTTTTACATTCCTCCTTAGCAGAGAAACAATTTTTCCATTGCCTTACCCACGCATTTTGCATCGATACAGAGAGATATGTAATAAATGGGTACATAGACAGATACAGATATACACGCATAAACATATATTATGTGTAATGCACATATATTCTAATTTGACTTTAATTACTAGCATATGATTTAAATCATGTTAGTCTGATCACTATTTTCATGTAGTAAAGTATATGCGTAATCACTCATTGGGATGGTGTCACAAAGCCACTTAGTTTTCAAGTACTTGTATTAATCATAATGAAAAATGGTATTAATTGCTATCATTTTTCTCAAGATATTAATCTTGTGAAATTGGTACCCTTACATCTGTATTCATACTTTGTTTCTATAGTAAGATGAATTTCCGATGGAGAGTATCTTTTTATATGTTACTTATCTACTTTTCTCATTCATTTTATTAATTATTGCCAACTGTTAAACTGTTCAGCTTCCAAGGACTTTTTTTTTTTTTTTTTTTTCCTCCAGTGCCCTTAATGACTAACTTATTTGGAACAGCAGCAGAAAAAAAAATCTCTGAGGCAGAATCTGCTCACACACATTCTGACAAGTCTCAGCTCAGGGCAAATTTCCAAAGGATAATTATAGATGTCGCTAAAGCTGAATTCATGATGGTCAGATTGTCAGAAATCTTATTTATAAATGCTATCGTAATGCTGTAGGGGAACCTATTTTACTTTGGAAGAGGAAAAGTTTGAAACCTGCAAAACTACCTGAGTTTGCCTGTGTCTCTGGCTCTCCATGCTAGTTTTTGCATATTTAAATCACCTGCAGAGCTTTTGAAGGCTATAAATAAAAGCAAAATTCAGCCACTAACAAAACTTTTCTCAGCTAGTCTTTCTTATTAACTAGCATTGCACTCACTCACTGTTTGGCACTCTTCTGTGCACTTTAGATATATCACTAACCCATACAGTTCTTCCATCAAGCCTGTAAGTTAGTCACTGTTATGATGATTATTATACCAATGAAGAAACGGAAACATGGAGAGGTTAAGTAGCTTGCCCAGGGTCCCTTAAGTATTAAATTGCAGAGTCAGAGTTTGAACCCAAGCTACTCAACTCCCAAGTTCATGCTTTTTTAAAATAAATTGTAAGTATGTACAGGGGTCTTGCTGTGTTGCCCAGGCTGTACTCCAACTCCTGGGCTCAGGTGATCCTCCTGAGTAGCTGAATTCATACCTTTGACCATCGTATCTCATTGCTACTCATCTTCAGCATGCCTCTTGACCAGGTGAAGATCTGGGTTTGTTAGTGTAAGTCACAAAATAGAGTTCATTGCCTGGTTCTCAAAATCCTTACTCATTTGATTTGAATGCCTTGCTTTCATCATTATTGGCTTTCAGATATACTTTCTAATGAGCAAAGAATTAAAAATATTTCTCCAGTCTGGACTTACTGAATCAATATCTGATGGCTGGCCCCTGAGTATCTGTGGCTTAAACAGCTTCTCTGGCCATTCTGATGCGCATGTGACATGTCACCTAACATCAGAAGACAGGAAACTACGCTATTAATTTCAATATAAGGTAGACTAAGTCCCAAACTCTAGAAAGCTGTGAAAAGTATTATGGGGACGCAGCTGAGAAGCATTAATTCTGACTGAGAAGACTTCTAAAGAGATGACATATTAACAGGTCTGTAGAAGATGAATACAAAGTATTAAGGACCATTTATTGAGTTCCTCCTCTAT
Organism: Lepilemur ruficaudatus; assembly: GCA_963574885.1. Classification (NCBI taxonomy): domain Eukaryota; kingdom Metazoa; phylum Chordata; class Mammalia; order Primates; family Lepilemuridae; genus Lepilemur; species Lepilemur ruficaudatus. The sequence continues at coordinate 2,226 of CAUYRT010087935.1, read as the reverse complement.
GAGAAGGAAATGAGTTTCCCTTGAATTCCCTCCTATAGGATAAGCCTTGCAGACATTTGAAGACAGACTTCTTGCTTTATAAAAGGCACATATTTCTTTTTCCTGGTGTTGAGGAATATTTAAACATTAAGCTTGCCAAGGCCCGATCCTGTAGTTCCAGAGTCCTAATATAAATCATTAACTTTCTAATGTTATAATTGAATTAGCACTAAGGAAGGTAAATAGTTGTTCTCCCTTTTCCTTGTTCTAATATTATTTCCTCAATGTATAGGAGCCTTAAATGGCTGTACATTTATTTGCATAATGACTATTGTTTTACTTCTTTGTCTTTTCTTAACTCTATTTGGAAGCATTTTTGCTTGGACTAATTAAAGCCCTTTTATGAATCAGCATGTGCATCAGAAAAGGTCAGAATGTAAAGCTACATATCTGGTATATAAAATCTACAGATTTGATATTTTCAATATTTGACATAGAATGTTGGGGCACTAGGGGGCCTATCTTGCTCTCTTTGGACTACAGAGCCTATAGCAAGGCCCCTAGAAGATATAGAACTCTATCCTTAATCTTTTTGTAATGTGTGTTGTCCTAGTAATCAGAGTGGGTTGGAACTGGAGAAGCTGTTGCAGTGTTAGTGTGCATCAAAATCTTTGGTAACTTTTCTCTCTGAATCAGACAGACTTAGAGATTAAATTGTCATTGGACCCCCCCATACACAGTGGCTGCCATGAAGAATAAAACACTTAGAAACAGTTGCTTGAACACTCCCTAGTGGTCTTTTAGCCGTACTCTCTGTTTCCTTTTGGTTTATCTTTGGGTCTTTGTGGGGTCTTAACTGATAAGATGTTGAGCTTTACTGCTGGCAATACCTCGAGCCCTCTGTAGGCTACTGGCTGCATTCTGTTGGTTACTGTCTCTATCATAGTTTCAGGCCCAGAATGGGTCACGGTAGATGGTGATTCTCATTTGTCCAGGACTTGTCTCAGAGTCCTTGCTGTTAAGAACTTGCACAGAGGAGCACAATGGTCATCGCATGATACAATTCACCGACTAAAGTTAACGTGACCATTTATCCAACGTGAATTAATTGCAAAATTAAACTGAAAACTATGTGAAAGATACAGAATTCTATGAAATCAATTAAATGAAAGTGGAGAGCTATTCCCATCCTATGAGAAACTGTTGGAAGGGTAGGATTGGACAGGATCATGTCAATTAAAATTGAAGTACAATATATACTTCAAATAAGATGATTTGCATAGAAATGGTGAGGAGACATCCTTTTGAAAGTTGGAAAAGATATTAAAAAATGTTTTCGCAAAGATTTATAATTGCGAAGAAAGGTTAAGCAGAAATGAAGGATGTTCTATAGCAGTGCCGTAAAATTTTGTTGGTAAAATTACACCAAAAAGAAACAACATAAGTCTTTTCTTTGTTTATTCTACTAAAGGCACAAAGTTGAAATGACAACATAAATTTAGTTGCACATTAAAAGAAAACCTTATTTTCCTTATGCTCAGCTTCATTTTCTAACATAAAACTTAAATCAAGCTATATTTAAAAAAATTACTATGAAATATTGCCAATTTGTATCAGTCAGATTCTTGGCAATAAGCAGAAGGTACAGACAAACTGGGAATTGAGGGGCGTTTACTTTTTGCAAAGGTCTGGACCAGTTTTAGGGAACTGACAAAGGATGACACAGTAGTGCTCTGGGGCTAGCAATCGTAGGAAGCTGTAACTTCCCCTGGGATTAAGGAGCCAACTGCAGAGAACAGTTACTTGGACTGCAAGAAAGTAACTATGCATGGAGAGTGCCACTGTTGGGGAGAGAGGGACACAGACAGCTCACAGTGATCACACAGGGAGGGAGCCAGGAGATTTATACTTTCTCTCCTTCAGCCCTCTAATCTCCGGCCAGTGCCTCCAAATGGCCAAACCTGATGGGAAGCCGGAGTGCAAAGAGATCGGTTTCCTTGGGCACAGAACAGAGCAAGGTAGGGAAAGACGGGGAGTAGAACGGAAGGGCAAGTGGTGGCTTCCTGCATGGCATTCGAAATGGATCCACTTTAAATGACTTTTCTTCCCCCGAGATCAATTACCCTCGTAAAAAGATGTCTTACTGAACTCAAGGAGTATTTTGGCCAGTTTAAGAAAATGAGACTTGGAATGCCTGATTTAGGGCACATTTTAATGTAAGGTTAAACCAACTTTTCTAGTTGCACT
>CAUYRT010087932.1:0-18900 GCA_963574885.1 Lepilemur ruficaudatus | reverse complement strand
TGACAGAGTAGGTTTTTGAATGTAACAAGATAAGTCAACTTGAGTGGTAATATATTTTGGGAAATCAGCTCACTACAAATTGTGACTGTAAACATTGTACTGTAAATGCTTTGTAGTTTTCTCCCAATAAAAAAAAAAAAGCTAAATTTTTTTTAAGGCTTTCATTCTGTTGCCTGGGCTAGAGCTCATGGGCATCATCATAGCTCACTGCAACCCCAAATTCCTGCGATCCTCCTGCCTTAGCCTCCCCAGTAGCTGGGACTATAGGTGTGTGCCACCATACCTGGCTAATTTTTCTATTTTTTGTAGAGATGGGGTCTTACTATGTTGTCTAGGCTGGTCTCGAACTCCTGGGCTCAAGCAATCCTCCCGCCTTGGATTCCCAAAGTACTAGAATTACAGGCATTGGCCACATACCTGGCAAAAAGCTTAAAAGTGTTTTTAAAATCATTATATTTTTAAATGCCTATTTGACTCTGTATTATTAAAATAACCGAATCTTAATGAGTGCTATTTAAGAAACTCTTCTTACATAATATTCCCTTGGCTTTTCCATTTCATTTTGTAAAATAATAACTTGCTCCTCTGTGTTTCTTAGATTCTACTCCTGTAGTTGCTAATATTGCATTATCAGCTCTCTTAGGTCATGGATTTCTCACAGGCAGAGATAGTGTCCCATTCAGGTCATCCTTTTATATATAGTGACTAATCCAGTGGGAGCACTTCATAATTAGGTTACTGTCAGATTTAGGCAGTTCCTAATTTTAAAACTAACTCCTCTTTGCAAAAAACCTAAAAAATAAAACAAACAAACAACTCCCCCAAAACTGCAAACAACCAAACAAACCCTCAGAAGATGGTCATCACATGTCACTTTAATCAAGTTATTAAATGTTCATTTTTTCTATATTTTAGACATTGGTATAAAGCCAGGAAGGATCTTCTTGCTTGCATGTAGTCATGCATTCTTACAGCAACTCTCTAGCTATTTCTGTCTTTCGGGGAGTTTTGTATTACTACCATTCTCACCTCTCCCTTAGAAGATGAAGTAGGGTTAAAGCTACACAGAACTGTAATGACAGCTTAGACCCAGTCTGTGGCGTATAACCAGGTGACACTCAGATGAGGGAATGGTTGCTGGGTGAGTGCATCAGTCACTGCAGCTAGTTCAAGAGACTCTCACAAAGTTTATAGAAGTTTTATGCAGAAATGGGCAGAGAGAGAGAGAGGGAAGGTGGGAGAGAGAAGAGAGAGTTTGGAAGCATCCTGTAGCTTACAAAGTAAGGATAGTGCCAAAATTAGAAATGAGTGCCCAAAGCATATGATCCAGTAGAAAGCAGGCCTGGGCATGGAGAGCTCTTGGCCTTGCCTTGCTCTTGGACAGCTGCATGATGGTGTGCAAGTCACCTCACCTCATCTGGCTTCAGTTTTTAAATCTTGAAAAGAAGGGAGTTGGCCTACATGAGCAGTCATGTTCTTTCTAAATCCGGCCAGACGCTGATCTTTCAGTTCTGGGTGTGCTTGTGACAAAAAGAAACACCTTCCACTCTGATACCAGGGAGCATCCACAGGAGGGAGCAAGGGTGAAGTCAGCAAATAGCTGGAACATCTAAAGAGCCAGGTCGGGATCATTCAGTCTTTCCATCCAAACTCCTCTTTTCCTTCAATATAGTCTGTGTCTAGTCTTTTGATAGTAATGCAAAAACAGCCGAGATGTCCATTACCTTCTCCTCTTTGATGTGAAGATTTTGATCAAATATCAACCTAAGTTATATACAAAGGCTTTAAAAATATTAGACTACATTTCATATAAAATTTTATGATTAAACAAAAGCCTGTGAAATCTCAGGCCATCTCAACTCAGACCACTTTTACTTGTTTTTTTTAGTAGACTTACTGATGAATGGGTAATGCAAGCTACTAATGCAGAGAAACTACCTTGGATGTGAAGATATTTTCCAACATATGCAAGCATCGGGCATAGCTTTCTGAGCTATGAGGTGTTATTGCATTTGCAAACACACCAAGGACATTCATCACTTGGAAAACACCTACCTTGTCGGGCAGATTGCTCCTGAAAAAACTCTGATAGCCACAAATTAGTTTCCAAGTACAAAGTATGTATCAAACCCAGCTTCACGGGCACAAAGTGAGGAATACAAGTCGGATACAAACTTAGCAGAAAAATATATCGGGGTAAAAATGGACTGTCAGCTGAACAGGGGGTGAAAGTGCCAGTGACAGTGTAGCGGGCACGTGTTAGGTCAGCCTGTACTATGTTGAGGGGACACTTAGCAGAAATAGTAGATACAGGAGAGAGTACTTAGTTTGGGGCCAAGTACATGTGTGATGGATTCCTCAGCTTTCTGATGTAGAAAAGGGAAGGGATAATATCTACCTTGCAGAGTGGTAAGATTAAAGCTAATACAGGTAAAATATTTAACACACATCAGGCACATTTTAAAAAAAAGTTCCATAATGTTGTCCTTTTTGAACTAAGTTTTATAGGCTAAAAAGGCCTATATTAAATGGGGAAAATGTTAAAACCAATGTATACCATTTAATTCAATGCAATAATGATTTTTTTTCATCTTTACAATGTGCCACATGTCTGATGATAAAAACACAAATGAGGAGGCTTATGTTTCCATCTTGGAAATACACACTATCCATAGGCAAAGGGACGAAAGAAAAGACATTTCATGTGAGAGGCATAGATCCAGGTCAAAATCTACATTAGGTTGTCTTGATACTTCCGAAATAGATTGGGTAGAGGGAGGCAAGGAATCTGTTCTTAGGGAAGTCACTCTCTTACTTTGGTTCTGTGCCATCTGTGATTCTACAATGTCAAAGAGAACATTAAACCCGGTGATTTCGAAACACCTGACATCTTTCAAGATCTATTATTTCTTGAACAATATTAATGACTGACTAAAGGGCCTCAAGTTCCGCAGGTTGCCTATGGGATGAGTCAAAAGGGAGTGAGAATGTTAACAAGGGACGTGACTCGTGACAATCTGCTGGGCATCTCCTTGGTCACAGAACACAAGGGGGAGAGTGCAGGCAAGAGTCTTCTGCAGAACCAGGCACAGCTCGTGGAGAACGAGATGAACGATGTTTGCCTGGCTGCTAACTTGACCATGGGGAACGGTAGCCTTTGACTTTATTTTACCTGTAAAGGAAAGTGCCAGTGACAGTGTAGCGGGCACGTGTTCCACCACAAAGAGGGTAGAATCGTGTTCCCCAAAAGCATATGTTTAAGTCCTAACCCCTGTATCCGTGAATATGATCTTATTTGAAAACAGGTTCTTTGCAGATGTCATCAAGTTAAGATGAGGTCATACTGGTTTAGGATGGGCCCTAATTCAATGACTAGTGTCTTTAAAAGAAGAGGAAATTTGGGTACACACACGGAAGATAAAGGGAAGAATGTGAGGATGGAGGCAGAGATTGGAGCAATTTGCTTCCAAGACAAGGAATGGCAAAGATTGCTGGCAACCACCAGAAACTGGGAGAGGAAAGAAAGATTTTCCTTGATTGCCTCCAGAATAAACCAACTCTGCCAACACCTCGATTTTGGATGTCTATCCTTAGAACTGGGGGATAACTTGTTGTTTAAACCTCCTGTTTTGTGATAATTTGCCGTGACAGCACCAGGAAACTAATTCACTCCACCACATGAAAATAGATCTCTATCTTTATCAATATGGACACCAATAATTACATACAGGGATGATAATGATCTTAGTTTTCCAGTTGTTAATAACATATTGAGTAACTGTGTATGGTTGTATTTTGGGTACTTAAAATAAGAATTGTTTGTTTACCTATTTTTTTCCAATCACTATTTTCTTGCTTTGTCTCTTTTTTTTTTGGTTTTAGACTATTAGGAGTTTTACAATGGACAGTCTTGTTGCAGCAAACACCAAATTTTGCTTTGATTTTTTCCACAAGATAAGCAGAGAGGATTATTGTAAAAATATCTTTTTCTGTCCTCTGAGCCTCTCGGCTGCCCTTGGTATGGTCCGTCTGGGAGCTAGAAACGACAGCGCACGTCAGATCGATGAAGTACGTATCCGTTAAGGTGCTGCCCAGGGTCCTGAACTCCGGTCCACACCCCACGTCAGACGCTAACCGCACTCAGGAAAGCCTCGGTGCTCACTGCGCCCTGGACTTGCTCGGAGCCGGCATTGGCATCTGACTCTGAGCCCTCATTTGTATTAATATTCCCACACTTTGCTTTCTCTTCAATATTCAATTAAACTTCTACCTCCTTTAGGGTGTTTCCCATCCTCTCCAGTCTGACAGCTTTTCTCATTCGTCCTCTCTGTCTCTATCTCTGCATGTCTGTTGCCCTTTCTCATCATTATTGATACCAATATTGCTAGTAACTTTCAGTGTGTGTATGTGTTTTCTCTCTCACCTGAGTCATTAAATCAATAATTATTAAGCATGGATGTGTAACCAGGGGCTGGAGATCTTGTTGTACTTCTGGGCTCTTCTTCTCTTTCTCTCTCACTTTATACCACATTTATCAGAAAATTTTGTTGGCTTTTCTTTTGAAATATATCCAGGATGCAAGCGCTTCCCATAGTCTCCCTGAGGTCTGAACTGCTACCATCTTTTCTAACCCGCACACTGTGACAACCTCCTGGTGGGCTTTCCTGCTCCCATGACGGTCTGTCCTTAACATGGCCACTCAAGATCCTTTTAAAACCTAAGTCAGATCTTGTTTCTCTTCTGCTCAAAAACCAGAGACTTCTCATTTTGCTCATTATGGAAGACCAAGTGCTTATAATAACCCATGAGGATCTGACAATGTGAATCCCAGATAATTCCTACGACTCCATCTCTCCTCCTCCCCCTCCTCCCTTGCACCTGTCACACTGGTCTCCCGCTTCCTTGGGGAGGCTGCACCCATCCCGTGTTGGGGCCTTTGCTCTGGCTGCCTTTGCCTGATGGCTCTTCCCCCAGGTAACTGCTCACAGCTTTCTTTCTCCTTCAAGACTTTGATCAGGGTTTACCTCCTCCAGGAGGTCTATTCTGACCTCCCAATCTAGTGCTGCATCTTGGATTCCAATCCCATAAGGAATCCCTGCACTTTTCCCCATGTGGCATTTTCCATTGTTTAACATACGGCAAGCAGTAATTAATGACTATGTGTATTGCTTTTTGTATGTCTCCTTCACTAGAATATAATTTCCTAGAGGGCAGAGACCTAGAGCAGTGCTTGGCTTAAAGTATGCTGAATGAAGGTGATAACAATGACTCCCCAAATAAACTGTCAGCTCCTGAGGTTGGTCTTATACTTCCTTGGATTAACACATAGCACAAGGATTATGTGTGAATAAGGCTTTTGCCCCTGAATATGGATGAATCAAATTTATGGATTAGGGCAGAACGTGTTTGGGGTCATTCTATGTTATTCATCTACTTAGATTCTGTGTATATTTTTTTCTTATTCCATTAGAAAAACTTAGCATTAGTGTGTGGTTTGCATCCTCCAGGTCAGGTTTCAGATGTTCTTCCTTCAGGCACTTGGGGGTCATCTGCCAATAAACTGGGTCTGAGCAATGCAAGACATGCCCCCCATCTCCTGCCTTCCTGTAAGGCTCTGGACAACTTGCCTTTGCTGTCCTGGCTCCTTTGATTGGTGCAAAGCTCTAGAACAGTGCTGTCCAACACAAATCTAATGGGAGCCACACAGTAATATAAAAAAATCTTAGTAGCCACATTAAAAAAGTAAAAAGAAACAGATGAGGCTAATTTTAATAATTAATTTTAATTAGCCAAATATATCCAAAATACTATCATATCAACCTGTAATCAACATAAGGATTTTAATGAGATATTTTACATTCTTTGTTTTTCATACTATATTCAATATCTGGTGTGCATTTTGCACTTACAGCCAATTTAGACTGGTCATCTATCCAGTGCTCAATAGTTACACGGAGCTCACGGATACCTCTATATTCTTTTAGTTTGGTTATATCCATGCATCAATGCATTTCTAGGGGGTAGCATTCAATTACTTCCTCTCACTCCACCTTACAACCCAAGAAAAAGAAGCATCCACTTTCCTTTAAACTGTTGTTAATTGTTTTGTTTGACTATGTAATCAATGTCATTGTCACATTATAAAAATGTTTCTGAAACTATTCAGACTTCCTGCTGTCCATACTATCTGAAAGACCCTATCCCATTATCATGCAGGTGCTACACTTCAGTGAAATTTCTCAGAACGAAAGCAAAGAACCTGACCCTTGTCTGAAAAACAATAAACAAGAAGAGCTGGCTGACAGCTCTCTGGAAGGGCAGAAAAAAACAACAGAATCTCTGAGTCAGCAGGTGAGCTGCCACCATGAACTCCTGCTCCTCTTCTTTACAAATTGCTCATCCCGGCTGTACCATTTGGTGACGGTTGCTTATCCCCAAACATTAGGTCCTGGCTGCCTTCAACAGCAATAAACTCATGTGATCTGCAATTTCTTCCTGAGTATGTGTCTTATATGTCCTTGGCTGTGAGCTAGTTTCCTTAAGAGTAGGATCTAGTATCTTCTGCTCATGAGAAAGAAACTTAGATCTTTAATAATAAAGCCCTATCACTCACCTACTTCTACAGGCTACAAGTCTCCAGGAAGGAGCATGGTTGAAGATGAAGGGGTGTGGGGCAGGATCTGCCATGGAAGTCTTACTCTCTCCTTCCACCTCTGTCTGTTCTAGTTCATGCTGAAACCTGTACTGACACACAAAATTTTATTGACTGTCTTGTACCAGGAGCAGGAAAGATATTCTCCAGGTTATATATTCCCCTACCTTGGAAAGTTTAAGAGGAGGTGGAGAGATGATTGTTTTTTATATCCCTTTTTTTTTTTGTTGTTTGGAAACAAACTCTCGCTCTGTCACCCAAGCTAAAGTGCCATGGCATCACTCCTGGGCTCAAGCGATCCTCCTGCCTCAGTCTCCCAAGTAGATGGGACTACAGGTACATGCCACCATGCCTGGCTAATTTTTCTACTTTTTATGGAGATGGGGGTCTTGCTCTTGCTCAGGCTAGCCTCAAACTCCTGACCTCAATTGATCCTCCTGCTTTGGCCTCCCAGAGTGCTAGGATTACAGGCGTGAGCCACTGCATCCAGCCACATATGTCTTTTTGAGTACAGAGAAAACTAGGGTGCACCATTCTGAAATACAGTGTTTATTGCTGAGTCCCCAGACATTTTTCCAGGATGATCTTGACACGAATGTAGGAGCCATGATCCCCCACTGGGACCACTTCTCATCCTTTCTTCCTCTCTTTTTCCCAACTTGCTCCCTTATACCGTAACAGAAAGAAATGACATCTTACTAAGCAGCTCTGTCTTGCTTCTGTACAAAACACCCATCCTTCAGTAGTGTTTAGCTCTTTTGGTAGACACGTTTGAGGTCTCATTTTGTTTCTTCTTTTGTTAGGCTGAGTCCTCAAACGATGAGAGTGCCCTGCTCAGCTGCTACTTCGGGAAGCTTCTCTGCAAATTAGACAGCATCAAAACCGATTGTACCCTGAGCATTGCCAATCGGCTTTACGGAGAGCAGGAATTCCCCATCTGTCAGGTGAGTTGCACACACCTGGTGACTAAAGTTACTACATGAAATACAATTTAAAGAAAATGAGTACCTGGTTTACTCACCTGCTGTCTAGAATGCAAACCCCTCGGACAGGATGATGTGCTGGGGACTCATGAGCTGTTCCAGACCCACCTCTTTCAGTCTCCTACTTGTGTTTCACTCCTCCCAGTTTTCATCTTGAGCAGTTGATGAGGTCTGTCAGGAGTGGAATCGAGTGGGTGGGGAAGGGTGCTACGAAGAACAGTCTTCAGAGTGTGTGGGGATGGTGATGGCATCTTTCCTGATGTCTTTCCCTGTCAAAGTGCCTGGCAGATGAACTTTGTCCCTCCCCTACTTATTGGCTGCCCCCCAAGGCACTTCTCTAAAATCATCTTTTGTGCCAGTGAAACTGTGCTCACTGTGCTTTTTCTAAGTAGAGCGCATAGCAGAAGCAGACTGCACTCTGCCATTTGGAGCGAAAGGCGCAGGACTTATCTCTGTGGCTAAACAGCTTTGTACCTAGAGCAAGACATGTCTCCATCTGGGCTCTGATTTCCCCTCTAATCACTAGAAGAGCCACACACTAAGCGACAAATGTAAGGGATGTGGCCGGTGGCAAAGATGTGGTGCAGGCGGTTAGGGCTGGGCTAGTCAGGGATGGGGACAGCCCACTTCTGACCAAAATAAATGTGTTCTCTTACAATGAAAATGAGATTTTATCTGTTGAGGTTTTTTTTCCAACCAGCTTTTTTTTTGAAATATAAGTTTGCATATCATACAATTCACCTATTGAAAGAGTACGAATGAATGTTTTTGATATATTATAGCATACATTTTTCAAAAAATTGTGGTAAAATACATATAACGTAAAATTAGCCATTTTCACCATTTTTAAGTATACAATTCGGTGGCATGAATTACTTTCACAATGTTGTGTAACCATTGCCCTATTTCTGAAACTTTTTCATCACCCCAAACAGAAATTGCAACCATTAAGCAAGGTTTTAGTTCTTAAAAACAGAAGCATTTTACAGCTGAGTCTCTACAGTTACTTGATGTTTATCTTGTGATGCCTCCACAAATGGATTGTCCAGATAAAATGACATCTGGCAGGAAAGCCTTATGCCATTGTAACTGTAGACTGCGTCATGAATAAAAGTTCTGTATCCTATGTTGTCAGCACAAGGGCAGAAATGTCTTTAGCTAAATTAAGACTGGAAAATAGATAGAAACTGACATGCCTGTTCCTCCAGTGTTAATGACCAGGCTTGTCTGTCTCAAGACTCCTCACTCTTAACTAGTATTATCACTATTATGACTTAATGGCACGATTTCCCCTTCATTCCAACTGAACAGGAATATACAGATAGTGTGATTCAGTTTTACCACACAACCATTGAAAGTGTTGATTTCCGGAAACACACTGAAAAGTCCAGACAAGAGATTAACTACTGGGTTGAATCTCAGTCTCAAGGTAAGGAGGACCAAACACATGGTAACTGGTATTCTTTTCCATTTAAAAGAAAACCAGTTTTTTTTTTTATGCTATGCAGTCATAAAAAAAAAAAATAATTGAACTAATACCTTTTGTAACAACCTGGACGGAACTAGAGCATTCATTCTTTTAAGAGAAGTATTGCAAGAACGGAAAAACAAACACTACGTGTATTCACTATTAAATGGGAACTGTGCACATGTGGTAGTAAAACTCAACAGAAACCAAGTAGGTAGAAGGGGGAGGGGGGAAGGGTGAATTCACCTAACGGGTACAATGCATGCTACCTTGGTGATGGGCACACATATAACTTTGGCTCAAACTGCACAAAAGCAAAACATGTAATCAAAATGTTTGTACTGCCATAATATTCTGAAATTAAAAAAAAAAAAAAAAGTAAAGAAAACCAGGCACCCCAGCTTTTCAGATTGCTAGTCTGTTGGAACCTACAGAGGTTCCCATATGTAGACTATGTTCAAAGTGTGATTTGAACAGCATCAAACAGTTAAAATGCTTAGATATTACTGTTGCTTATTATTGGTCCTTTGGTCTGTGGTCTTGTTGGCTTTCTGTGGAAAAGAAGGGAGGGGACCAGCCCCAGTGGGTGCTGATGCTCCACGTAGGGCTTCCAACATTGCATGTGTGGATTTGAAAAACAGAATAAAGTCTTGTCCACAGGCCTAAAGGTTAGTGACCTGAAGGGACAAGTCAGGCCACAGGATGCAGATTAGGGCATTTCCTGATTGCCAGTGTGGGGCTGGGGAAGAATTTCATGTGCAATGAAAAGTTGGGAGTACCTGCGAGAACACAGGTCGTGCATTGCTTCCCCGTGACCCAGGGCATCAGCACAAGTTCCGAGTGACCGATGGCCTGGGACCAACAGCTGATGGACCTTGGGTTGTCTTTGGCACTGGTGCAACACTTTCTGCTTTGCTATTCCATTTGGTGGCTTTCCTTCCACGTCTCCTCCTCTCCTCACACTGACTTAGGGCTGGGACGCCTCTGCCTGGCCTTTCCTTGGGAGAAATCCTCAAATCCCAAAATTGTCTGTTCTTCCTTCTTCCACATACCACAGAAATTCCCATTTCTTCCAGCCTCCACTCAGGTGTCAGGAGGAAAGCAGTTCACTAAAGGAGTTCATCCTAAGTATGTAGTTTCTCCTTAGTGAGTTAACTCCCAGGGCATTTTAAGGGTGGATGATGTCAACATAATTTGTTATTATTATGGGATTTAGGTAGAGATCTTCTTGATGTGGAAGGAAGGGTCTTTTCTTCTTAAGACCTCAGCAAGCGTTCAAGTAGCTGTTGACTTGGTACTTTGAGGTAGAAAAGGTCGTACTACGAAGATGAACTATTGACCAATGGCCTGGGGCTTTTCCAGGCAGCCTCAGAGCTGTGTCATTATGGAAGTGTTACTGAAACTGCAGCGGGGGACTCTGCCCTAGGTCTGGTTGCTCACTGCACAGAAAGCCAATTACTGAGACAATGAGGATTGCTGAGGAAGAAAGGAATTTTTAATATGGGTGGCGAGGGAAGTAGCCTTAAATTTGTCTCCCTGACTAATGGAGATGGGGAGGGGATTTTATAGGGGTTAAGGAGTGTGGCTACATGCATCAGGGCAGGTTGTGTTGAAAGTCATGCAAGAGGGTGGTTTGATTCAGAGGTCACAATTTAGTGAGGGATGGTGAGTCTTGGCATCAGGAAGTCTGCAGCAGGGACTTTGGAATCTCAACTCTTGCAGAATTTTTGCTGTCTCTGGGAAACAGCATAAAAGGTCAAGTAGTTAGTTAAATGTTGCAGGATTCTTGTTGTCAAGCCCTACTGGAATCCAAAGCACAGGAAAGCTATGGGGAAACCATGTATGAGAGTTCATCCTGCATTTGTTCACAGGGCTGGTTAGAGCCCCAGAGCTGAGCCCAAAGTTGGGAGGCCTGAGAACCCATCATTGCAGGTTGTTTCCTGGCTGTGTGGCCTGACCTCTCCCTGGACGCAGTTTATTCTTTTATAAAGAAGGGATAACAATACCTCCTTCTTATGGTTTATGTAGGATGGAATGAAAGAGAGCATGTGAAAGTTCCATTAAAATAGACTTTATATCATGGCCTACTACATTTATATGTATTTTTGTTTATATGTAAGCATATATATATGTATATATATACATATATATATATATATATACACTATGCTGTGATGAGTGCTGAGATGGGAAGTTTATACCATAGTTCTTTTCTGAAAGAGGTTATCATATAGTCAGGTGACTGGATCTATAAGACAAACCATAGTATGAGATGTCTAAGGATAAGTGCCAATCACAAGTGATGGAGAGAGTCAGAGGAGATTCCCCCGTTACAGTGCTCTTGAATCAAATCCCCCCAGGGTGGAGTGAGAGGGTTCCTCCCCACCCCATCATCCCCATGCTTACCTCCACTTCCCCCAACTTAGTACTAGAAGGGGTTTAATCTTCTCAGGTTAGTTCTTGGATGAGACACCCTCTAGTGTTGAGGTTGTTAAGCTACATTAAAAAAATCTGTCTGAAACTATCACTAGAGCAAATAGACTACCCACAGAATGGGAGAAAATATTTGCTCTTTAAAAACTATTTTTTAAAAAGCAAAGCAAAACAACCAATGTCATACCACCAGTGCTTCGACATTAAGCAACTTTTATCTATTCGTTTATCAGGGCCTCTAATTGGAAAAAAATATTTGTTGCCTTGTTTTTAGTCACTGTGTATAACTGAAATTACTAAAATTATGCCTCATTTAAAAAAATAGAAAATAGATAAGGTACCTATCATAGGTGAAAAGGGACCCAGTCAGCCCTTGCTCCTCTCATGCCCTATTCTTTGCCCCCATTTTAATTCTACCTCCAGTGTTTTGAAAAAAAATTAGCATTGTTATATAATCTAAAATATAAATATTTATTTTACCTATCTATAATTTCTCTGTTGACTCTACAGTTCCTTCAATAACCACGAACTGAGTTGCTATGACTCATGCCTACATCGTGTTGCCGCCATTTCAATGAATTCTGAGGACAGAACACACCAGCATGACAGTATGTAATGCCAGTACATGATGACAGAATACATGCCAGGATATAATAATACCACTGAGGACCTAGAATCCCCCTAATGGCAAGAGTGTACCTGAAATTAACATTACTTAGGTGAAAGTAAGAAATTACCAACCTGTAATGGAAAATTAATGAATTCTGTTGTGGGCCTGATATTCGGAACTTGCAGACAGCCAGGTCAAGCTGGCATTTCGATATGCAAACCTGCTGCTATAAAGTATAAGGCCAGCTCTCAGGGGAGACAGAGCAGGGCTAGAGGTGCAATCCAATCTTAAACTTCTCTTTAGAGTCGTGAAAACTTAAGCCATGAGATAAATATTTATACGTTCTGAATTTTTTTTAAATACAAAATATCACAGAGCCATAACGGAGAAATATCTCACATTATTCCTCAACCTGAAAGAATAAAATAAGATTTGGAATTCCAAAGAATGACACATTTTCTCATTCTTCTAAAGTATAGGGAGGAAGTACTGCTGCAATCTCTCACTTATCCATAAAGAAGTGCTGACACAGTCTTCTATAAAGGCTCAATCATTTGAAGGAAACTGGATCATCAAAACACACCCAAAATTTTATGTATCAAGCAATGTAAACTAAGAAGTTTCCTTACATCCTGGAGTCAGTTATCCTTTTTCCTTCACAAGGCAAAAATGTCACACGTCATGGGTCAAGTGCCAACAGACACAGCATCTTGGTTAGGTTGTTAGTTGACTTCAGTCACTCATCCATGATCTTTCTCCACTGAAGCCACTCTAGGTGTTTTCTTTAGTCACCTTAAGACACGCTCAAAATCCTTTAACTGTTTTAATTTTCTATATCTACCCAACTAGCTAATTCGACCATAGCCCCACCATTTGGGATATATGATTGGGTATCACTGCACCTTTGCAATTGTGTACAGGGAACAAGGCTGGAATTGGAAAAGCCACAGAAAAGCAGTTGAACTACAAATGCGAAACAGAGATTCAACCAATGCAAAAGACCTTTAATTGTCCCAGTTAAATCCTGTGTCCCTGGCTGTGGAACTCAAAGTGCTTTACGGTGATTATCAAATGAATCACCCAAACATCCTTACACATCAGCAGGGAGAAAGTACTATAATAGACACTTAATGGATTGGAAAAACTGCACCGCAGAAAGGTTAAGTGATTTACCAAATATTGCAAAGTGAGTCAGGATTGGAATAGGAAATAGTCCTCAATGACCCCAATCTGGTCACCAGTCCCAGCTGAATAAACACCTATGTTTGTCTAACTTTCTCCATGTAATAGGAACTAAGCAAAGGATTTAATCTTCTGCCAGTCAACCGCTGTTTGTTGTTTCTCCTTTGTCCCTCCTTATTTTCACTCTAGGATAATGGACAGGATGCTAGTAATATTTGGTTATCACTCTAGCTCACAAAATGCTTTTATACACATGATCTCATCTAAGTAAACAAACCCTTTCTCAGCATTCTGCATTTCTCCAATTCTTGATTTCAGCTGACCTGAAATTGTCAAAAGACACCATATATGAAGTGCAGTGGGGAGGATGGGATTTTCTTTTAGCTACAATTTTCACTACATTAATAGATACCCAGGATAACCATGCCATCTTTTGTTCTGTTATTCATCAAACATATATTGGGCACCACTGTGTGCAATATAATGCTAACTGCTAAGGATATGAAGGTAATTAAGATATAGTCCTTAAATGAAGGAGCCAGGGTCTAAACATGGAAATAATTTACAAATATAATATCACAGGTGCCTCAGTTGAGGTATGAATAGAATGCTCTTGGAATATCAATGAGGGAGAAATGTGTTCTGCTTGGGGGAGTCAGAAAAAGCAACTGTGCTGAATTGTGGCCACATATTCTTTTCTCCCCCACATCCTTTCTCCACCTAGTCTGTACCGTAAGAAGCTAACTGTTGTAGACAGTGTCACCTGTGCTCTCCTGCTTGCCCTCTAGCTTTTGGTTGAGTTTGGCAATGATTGACCTGAGCAGGAGATCGGGAAAAGAGGGGTGCAAAAATAGGTCGGGGGTTAATTTCCCCAGATCCCTCCCTGCCCAGTTACAGTTTGGCAGGGATTATATTCCTCTATCAAAGGCCAACACTCCTGTCTTAAACTCACAAGTCATTCTGGGCCACTCTTCCCTTATTTGCTTCCTTAGGCCCGAGGTGGTCAGCTTCCATCCTTATTAACCACCCTTCCTCAGCCCAGCTCCGGCCCCTGCCCCAGAGAGCTTCACCATCTTTTGTATTACCTAACCCTTTGTGAATAATTTCTCCACTGAGATTTTTGGCAGAAGAGTGAGCTAATGCATTTAGAGTAGGGAGTTATTAAGGAAGGAAGACCCAGGAAGCATGGAGCCTAATTGGGTAATGCTGGGATCATATAGGTGAGCTACAACACAAATCAAAGCAACAGTATACTGCTCAGGATGGAAAGGAGATAACTGACTTGCAAGGTACTTTGGAAAGCTGAACTGCCAGGCCAGGTAACCAACTGGACATTGAGGAGAGTGAGAGAATGAGTGAAGCTGAAGTTAACTGCCAGATTATTAGAAAAACATATGATCCCTTAAAAACAAAATAAAGATAATTTGGCATAAATGCTGCCATCTGTCCATTAAGTCTCCTGCCCTTGCATTTGGAAGGAAATCAGTAGTCACCTTCAAGGGAGCTTGCACAGCAAACATAAAACACACCTGAGCATGTGTAGCATCTGTACCTTCTCAGGTACACTCCTCTGGCTATTGCACATGTATGCAACCACCAGAGCCCCTCCTGGAGCCACGCAACACCATCCAGGATAACGGACAAGATCACAATGTCTTCAGAGTTTGGTCCTTTACATGCATTGAAGTCAATACATTTTGACAATTTGCACAATGAAGTTACCCCTCAGTCTCAATATACTGGAAGGATCTTTATGTCAGGGATGATAAGAGCATTTTATATTCTACCATCCATCTGAATGGTGATAAACCAGGTGCTATTGTGGCTTTCTCTCGGTGGCTTGGCTGCCCACCTGTGCTTCAGATTTCTATTACCTCTAAAAGCACAAAGTGCAAACAAAGGCTTTTTAAATGTTATTGCCAGACTACTTATAAGAGTCAGAATTTCTAGAGAAATGCTTGTAAAATATGCACTTGTAAATGGGTATGGACATAGGTGAAAATGAAATTCCAGAGATAATAAAAAATACATCCTTCTTTTTGAAATATTAATAATGAGATATTATAACCATAGTATAAATGCATTCCAATTCTATCAAAGATGGAAATTGAACCTTAAGAAATAGTTATACCTAAATAAAAATAGAGGCTCAAATGACCTTGTCATTGCTTCCATTTATTAAATCTGGTGGGCTTTAAAAGAAAATTCTTTTCTTCAAGTAAAATCACACTAAGTGTGAGGAAAAAGCAACTTTTCTGGAGGTACTCTAGCAAAACACAATACGTAAAATGTGCATGGGAAAAAATGATGAATGTGCAAAAAGTTATGTGTTTTGAAGTATTGAAAGCACTATTCCTAATGGTTAAAAACCACAGATACTAATGTTTAACAACAGAGATGTGGGAAGGAAATTGACAACACATGAGGTGGTCAGGCAGGTGGAGCTGCAGGCAGAATTGCGGAGGGAAGTGGAATTCCCGGCTTAAGTGTGCCCATGTTTCTCCAGCATCACCTCAACAAGCAGGGAGACCAGTTCTTTATGTTGAAGAAATTGACCCTATGGGACAACTGACCTGCTCAGCCCATCTTGCTGAGTTCTCCGTGAATGACAAATACAACAAATCACCATCAAGGTGATCATGTCCCGGCAACCTCACCCTCTCCTTGAGTGATCACTTAAATTTTATGTCTCTTCTGCCACCTGCTACCCCTTAGAGACTTTCTGTAACCAAGCTCTTCAATCTGTGAGCCTTGAAACCTTCTTATCACCATTGCCCTTTGGAATCCAGTCTCATTATTATCTTTGATGATGCTTGTGTGAGGCAAGCATGGTAGCATTCCCCCTTAGAGGGAACACAATTGAATCTTTGTTTCATATTTTGAATCCCAGCCAGGTTATTAAAGATACAATCATCTGAAAACAAAAGCAAAAACAAGTAAAATTGGCATGGTACATCTCCTTGGGTGCCAAAGAGATGGTTCTTTTGTTCGGCCTCATGTAGCCAATCCTTGATCCAACAACACAGATACAACACTGAGTTGCCGTATGGTCTACTTTCTTCTCAAGATGAATTTGTCTCTGCAGTTATTTATGTCCTTGCTCAGCAGCAGCAAAGGTTTCCTTAACATTGAATTTTGAAATGAAATATTAGTATCTCTTCCAGAAGGTAGTGGGGCTTCTAATGCAAATTATCCCCTACCACTAACCACTCAATTGTGTATACTAAGAGAAAGGGAAGATTTTAAAAGTGGCCCAGATTGAAAACATGCGTTTACATCTTTTGTTCTCTCTCAAAATACTGCTAAAATGATGATGAAAAAGTCACCTGCAAAAACAAGGATACGAGAGGAGACAACAGCAATCAAGCTTAAATGCTAGAAAGTAGATGACAAGAGCTTGAAATAAGAGAGGAAAACGCAGACCGTATCCACAGGTCAGGAATCTGAAGTGCATCTCTCTTCTTAACAGAATCACTGGACATCCAAAAACAATAAAACAAGGCCTTCAAAACCCGGAAGGAAAATTATTTCCAACTGTGGAGTCTATATTGAACCATGTTCTTATTAGAATTTGAGGGTAAGATAAAGATTTTTTTCAGACATGCAGAATTTCAAAACATCGTACCTACTACACAGGGTTACTCAGGAGGGTACCAGAGCAGAGGCTCCCTCCAAAAGAGAGAGTTACCAAGGAAGCAAAAGACAGAAACCTAGGGGTCAATCAGGACTAGCTATGTAATTAGTAGGACCCAGTGCAACATGAAAACACAGGGCCTCTTTTCAAAATTCGTTAAGAATTTCAAGATGGCGACAGCAGAGCACTGAACCAAACGCAAAACCCTTCTAAGTGCAATTGCACAGGTCACAGACCCACAAAACCAGCCCTGAGTCTAATCCAGGAGAGGGAAGAGAGAATTCCCAAGTTGATGGTGAAGGGAGACCCTGGGACAATAGCTGTGCATCAGGTCCAGAGAATCACCAGCCCACAATGGAGCCAAAAATGGAGTGATCCAAGAAGGATGACTTCAAGGGAAAGAATGAAATATAGAGATTATGCAATGTGTTTTAGTGTATTGAGAGGACCTTTCCACTTCTTGGAGAAAGTAAGTAGGAGAATTAATGATGGATACAGATAAAGCTACTTTCCAGACAAATTGATTACTGGCAAGTGTCAATATTTTATGTCAACCTTGCTACAAGAGCAAAGGCTTCCAATAAAGCCAATTAAAAGATTTCTCTAGCAGAGACATTTAAAAAGAAAGAAAGATGGCTAGATAACTTTGTTAGACTGGGCATAAGAAAGCCTGGCTGAAGTTTATGAAGCTCATCGTGAGGCTGACAGTTAGGTGGGCAGATAATTCCACCTTTCAGGATGGGCTGTTAATCTTGTTAAGGGCTACCAGAAAATTACTCGAGCAATTTTACTAGAAATTCCAGACACTTTTCAGAAGTATTCTACCCCAAGCCAGGTATTAGTATTGGCAAAAACTGAAATAATTTTTTTTTCCTTAGCATCTAAATAAACATGTCTACAAGCAAATTTTAAAACAAGACAATTATTAACTCCAAGAAAAACAAAAAAAGTTCTACAAGGAAAGTGAAGCAACAGAAAAACACATAGCTCAACTGAAAATAAAATTATATTGTTGAAATAATGTTTTCAACTGTCTACTGCTCTAGTTAAAAATCATCATGTAACAGTATTTGAAGTAGAGGGAAGGAACACCAATATCTTTAAACTATAGTGATCAAAATGTAATTGGTTTACGGTTCTGCAGGCTGTCCATACAGCCAGAAGCATGTAAAAGAATGAAATCCTCATCTTCCATAATAAGAAGTAGATAAATACTAAAATTGAAAAATCCAGCAATGTAGGCACGTTATTTAGAAATAAGGAGATAAGTATGAAAAAAAGTGCCAGCGGGTTGACTGTCCTTAGCTCTGGCAAATAAAAATTAGAAGTGGAGAGGGAGGGTCCATGAGACTGCTGCTTTCATTATTTCTTTTCAAAATCTATGACTCTTTGTTCATGTTTACTCTTGATGGGTTTTTTAAAGAAAATTATGTAAGTAAAAGGGGTGTAAAAGCCACATAAAACCACAAAGATCTGTTAATGCTCTTTCCCCAGGATAAGAGTGTCTAGCTAGCCATAGGTTTACAAAGACAAAGTGTACAATTGACCCTTGTAAGAATAAAGAACATCACTTTTAAATTTTTTGTTATTATTATTTCTTACTGGCCAATCAAATACATGAATATATGTGCAAATATATGCTGATATAGTTTCAGTATTTTTGCCCTCCAAATGTCATGTCAAAATTTGATCCCCAGTGTTAGAGGTGGGGCCTAAAGGGAGGTATTTGGGTCACGGGGGTGGATTCCTAGCTTGGTGACATACTCCTAATAATGAGTGAGTTTTCACTCTATTAGTTCCCGTGAGAACTAATTGTTAAAAAGAGTCTGGCATCTCCCTCCCCTCTCGCTTGCTGCTTCTTGCCGTGTGATCTGCACACACCAGCTCTCCTTTGAGTTGAAGCATTCTGAGGTCCTCCCCAGAAGCAGATGCTGGCAC
>CAUYRT010087929.1:0-11672 GCA_963574885.1 Lepilemur ruficaudatus | reverse complement strand
ACTACAGGCATGCGCCACCATGCCAGGCTAATTTTTTCTATGTATTTTTAGTTGTCCAGCTAATTTTTTTCCAGTTTTAGTAACAACGGGGTCTCGCTCTTGCTCAAGCTGGTCTCGAACTCCTGACCTCAAGCAATCCTCCTGCCTCGGCTTCCCAGAGTGCTAGAATAACAGGCATGAGCCATCACACCCAGCCAGTCCCTGTAATATATTAAGCACTCGATAAGTACTAGCATTTTCATTACTAACTAGTGGGACAAAGCTATGCCTTAAAATACTTAAATATAATAAAGACTCAACAAAGTTATATACAATATATGTTAGGTTCAATTATGAAATTCTTTAATTTCTTAAAACCTACTGAAAACCTTCAAGTAGTTAAAATATCCAGAATTTCAAATCCAGAATTTAGCCAGGCGTGGTGGGTGGTTCACGCCTATAATCCCAAAGACTAGGGAAGCTGAGGCAGGAGGATCGCTTTAGCCCAGGAGTTTAAGGCTGCAGTGAGTTATGATCACGTCACTGCACTGCAGCCTGGGCAACAAGGTGAGACCCTGTCTCTAAAAAAAAATCCAGAATTTAATAACAATCCAGACTTTTGGGATCTGCAGCTGGTACACCTCTGCTTGTTTCCAAGTAGGACTTGCCAACCCTGAAGACTCTAGTTAAAACACTTAGCTAAGGAATGTGAGAATACCCACTTTACCAAAACTTTCCTGTTAAATAACCTGCACAGCTACAATGCCAAAGAAACATAATCCAACCATAAAGTTAAGAACAGAAGCCAAGTGGCAAAAATGCCATTTGCCTTTTGTTTTAAAATGTTAACTAAAGAGAAATAGTAACTAAAATGTGTAAGAAATCATTTTAGCTCCTTTGTTAACACAATTTCAACTAAAGCACAAGATGGACTTTGGTGCCTACTATGTGATCAAAAGTGATGATCAAGAAAAACAAGGTCCTTGCCTTTTCTGCAACTTCTAATATAGAACAGGCAATTACAATCCTTTATAATAAATGTTGTCTATAATAAGGTCTGAAAAAATTATAAACCCTAAAATATAAGACTCTTAAAAGAAAATGTAGGGGAAAACGTTCATGACGTTGGATTTGGCAATGATTTCTTAGATATTATACCAAATTCCAGGCAATAAAAGAAAAAAGTAGATAAACTGGACCTCGTCAAAATCGAAAACTTTTATGCATCAAAGTTCACTATCAACAGAGTGAAAGGTAATCCACAGAGTAGGAGAAAATAGCTCACAAATTATACATCTAATAAGGAATTGATATCCAGAACATATAATAAAGAACTCCTACAATTCAACAACAAAAACAAAAAATCCCATTCAATAATGGGCAAAGGACTTGAGTAGACATTTCTCCAAAGAAGACAGACAAATGGCCAATAAGCACACGAAAAGATGTTCAACATCACTAATCATTAGGGAAATGCAAATCAAAACCACAGTGAGGCCAGGCGTGGTGGCTCACGCCTGTAATCCTAGCACTCTGGGAGGCCGAGGTGGGAGGATCGCTCAAGGTCAGGAGTTCGAAACCAGCCTGAGCAAGAGCAAGACACTGTCGTTACTAAAGAAAGAAATTAATTGGCCAACTAAAAATATATAGAAAAAATTATCCGGGCATGGTGGCACATGCCTGTAGTCCCAGCTACTGAGGAAGCTGAGGCAGGAGGATTGCCTGAGCCCAGAAGTTTGAGGTTGCTGTGAGCTAGGCTGATGCCACGGCACTCTATCCCAGGCAACAGAGTGAGACTCTGTCTCAAAAAAAAAAAAAAAAAAAAACCAAACAAAAACACCTCAGTGAGCTAGATACCAATTCATGTCCCTTAGAATGGCTACTACCAAAAAAAGAAAGGAAAGAAAGAAACTAACAAGTATTGGGGAGGACATGGAGAAACCGGAACCCTTGTGCCTTGCTGGTGGGATTGTACATTGGTGCAGCTGCTGTGAAAAATGATACGCAATTCCTCAAAATATTAAACATGGAATAACCATATGATGCAGCAATTCTGTTTATGGGTATATACATACAATGGAAGTATTATTCAGCCCTAAAAAATAATGAAATTCTGACACATGCTACAACATGGATGAACCTTGAAGACAAAACGAAATAAGCCAATCACAAAATAACAAATATTGTATGATTCCACTTACCAGGTACTTAGGGTAAATTCATAGAGATAGAAAGTTGAATGAGGTCACCTAGGTTGGGGGGAGAGGTGGAATGGGGAATTGTTTTTTAATGGGGACAGAGTTTGAATCAAGAGAGATGAAATAGTTATGGAGATAAATGGTGGTCATGGCTGCACAATAGCAATATACTTAATGCCACAGAACCATAAACTTAAAAATGGTTAAAATGGTAAATTTTACGTTATGTACATTTTACCACAAGAAAAAAAAATGGCAAAAAATAAAAGAGTGAGCTAAGGAGGCAGTGTTGGCAGGGTCTGGTGATAGACTGCACATGAGTGAAGGAGAGACAGCACAGTGTTCCCAAATTCCTAGTTTATGCAGCTGGCTGGCTATGGTGCCATTCATGCTAGATAAGGAAACCCATGTTCAATCCATCCCCTATATTATATTTTTATGACTAATGCTTTTGTATGTAGTTGTAGGTCTATCATTTTCATCACTATACACTATTATGGCATATAAATTAACCACAGTGTATTTATCTATTCTAGTTAAGGGCAATGGGTTTATTTCAAATTTGTAATGATTATGCACACTGTAGTACACATTAAGGATGAGTTTCTCTAGACCACACACCTAAGAGCCAAAGTCTTACAATATATATATCTTCAACTTTAATAAAATGGTTATACCAATTTATACTCCCACCATCAGAACATGAGTTTCTTTTTTTCTTTCCCCATGCTTTATACCAACACCAACAACTGGTACTGTCAGATGTTTCTGCGAGGTCAATCAATTTAAAGTGATTTTACTTTGCATTTAATAGATTACTAGGGAGGCTAAATGCCTTTTAATTTTTTTTTTTTTAAGAGACAGAGTTTTGCTCTGTCACTCAGGCTGGAGTGTAATGGCACAATCATAGCTCATTGCAACCTTGAACTTCTAGGCTCAAGCTTCCCAAGTAGCTGAGAGTACAAGGTACAAGCCACCATGCCTGGCTAATTTTTCTTTTTTCAAAATTTTTTTGTAGGGCTAAGTCTCACCACGTTGCCAAGGCTGGTCTTTTATATATATACTCTATGCTTTTATTTACATAAAGTACAAAAACAGACAAGACTAACCTGTGCTATTACAAGAGGTTGCTCTTGAAGGTTAGTGATTGGAAGGCAGGTTCTGAATGTTTAGTTGGTGAAAATTAATCAAGCTATATATTTAGGGTATGTGTACTTTTTTATATATGATATTTCTGTATCTCTTTAAAAATAATATGGGCATGCCCTACTAACTCTATGTTGCAAACAGCATCATCTCCTGGTGGTGGGCTCCTGTCTGGTTCTTGTGCTGCCACCACGCTCCCCACAGTGTGTGACTAGAATGATCTTCTAATATGTAACTCAGGTTATGCCACTTCTGTTCGCAAGACTCCAGTGGCTTTCCGTCTTTTGCAATGTCAAAGCCAAAGGCCTTTCAGGCCCCACCTGATCTACACATTGTCCCCAATTCTCTAGATTCATTTTCTCTTCCTCACCTCCTTTCACCCAGGGTGCCAGCCACAATGGACACACTCTTTCTTGTTGCTGACCATCTTTTGGCTTCAGGACATTCCTGCTGTCCTGTGAGCCTACCTTACGTGGGTCTTGAACTCCTGGCCTCAAGCAATACTTCTGCCTCAGCCTTCCAAAGTACTAGGAATACAGGCATGAGCCACTGCACCTGGCCTGACCTTTTATTATATTTATGTTTAGATGTCTTCATTTGGAAAGTGAACATGTCAGGCTTCTGTCCACTTTTTTATCTACTGTTTTGTCTTAATGAGTTCTTCATACATTCTACATTTGTGTCCTTTCACAATTATTCATGCTGCAAACATCTTCTCTACTCTGCAGCCTGCCTTTTTACTCTGTTACTAGTGATAAGCCATTTGTTCCTCTTTTGATGAGTAGAAGTTGCTAATTTTAAACAAGTCAACTTTATCAATATTTTATGTTAGAGCTTTATCTGACTTGGTTAAAATATTTCCTTACCTGAAGGGCAAGAAGAAATTAGCCTAAATTATATTCTTTTTTATTTTCTTTTTCTTTTTTATTTCAGCATATCATGGGTGTACAAATGTTTAGGATATGTATATTGCCTTTGGCCTACCAGAGTCAGAGCTTCAAGCATGTCCATCCCCCAGACGGTGCACACCGCACTCATTATGTATGTATGTATACATCCCCTCCTCCCCCCTCCCATCTGCCCGACACCCAATGAATGTTATTCCTATATGTGCACTTAAGTGTTGATCATTTAAAACAACTTTGATGGTGAGTACATATGGTGCTTGTTCTTCCATTCCTGGGATACTTCACTTAGTAGAATGGGCTCCAGCTCTATCCAGGATAATACAAGAGGTGCTAGATCACTGTTGTTTTTTGAGTAGAACTCCATGGCATGCATATACCACATTTTATTAATCCACTCATGTATTGATAGGCACTTGGGTTGTTTCCATATCTTTGCAACTGTGAATTGTGCTGCTATAAACATTCGAGTGCAGATGTCTTTTTTATAGAATGTCTTTTGTTTTTAGGTAGATGCCCAGTAATGGGACCGCTGGATCAAATGGCAGTTCTACTTGTATCTCTTTGAGGTATCTCCATATTGCTTTCCACAGAGGTTGTAATAGTTTGCAGTCCCACCAGCAGCGAATGAGTGTTCCTATCTCTCCGCATCCACGCCAACATTTATTGTTTTGGGACTTTTTGATAAAGGCCATTCTCACTGGAGATAAGTGACATCTACATTGTGGTTTTGCTTTGCATTTCCCTGATAATTAGAGATGTTGAGCATTTTTTCATATGTTTGTTGGCCATTATTCTATCTTCTTTTGAAAAGTTTCTGTTCATGTTCTTAGCCCAGTTTTTGATAGGGTTGTTTGATTTTTTTTCTTGCTGATTTTCCTGAGTTCTATATAGAGTCTAGTTATCAGCCCCATTTACTGGATGTATAACATGTGAATATTTTCTCCCATTGTGCAGGTTGTCTGTTTGCTCTCATGAGTAGTTTCCTTGGCTGTGCAGAAGCTTTTTAATTTGATCAGGTCC
This sequence comes from Lepilemur ruficaudatus, assembly GCA_963574885.1. NCBI lineage: Eukaryota > Metazoa > Chordata > Mammalia > Primates > Lepilemuridae > Lepilemur > Lepilemur ruficaudatus. The sequence continues at coordinate 6,421 of CAUYRT010087929.1, read as the reverse complement.
CATTTGTTTATTTTTATTGTTGCTGTGATTGACTTTGGGGTCTTCTTAATATATTCTTTGCCTAGGCCAATGTCTATAAGAGTTTTTCCAACATTTTCGTCTAGAATTATTATAGTTTCACGCCTTAGTTAAGTCTGTTATTCACCATGAGTTGATTTTTTTGAGACGTGAAAGGTGCGGATCCTATTTCAGTCTTCTACATGTGGCTATCCAGTTTTCCCAGCAGCATTTATTGAATAAGGATTTTTTTCCCTAGTGTATGTTTTTGTCTGCTTTGTCAAAGATTACATGGCTATAAGAGGATGGCTTTATATCTGAGTTCTCAGTTCTGTTCCATTGGTCTATGTGTCTGTTCTTGTGCCAGTACCACGATGTTTTAGTTACTATAGCTTTGTAAAATAGCTTGAAGTCTGGTAAATTGATGCCTCCCAATTTGTTCTTTTTGCTTAAGATTTCTTTTGCTATACGGTGTCTTCTCTGGTTCCACACGAAGCATAGAATTATTTTTTCTAGATCTGTGAAAAATGATGTTGGTATTTTAATAGGGATTGCACTGAATCTCTAGATCACTTTGGGTAGTGTAGACATTTTAACAATGTTGATTCTGCTGACCCATTAGTATGGTACAGTTTTCCACCTGTTTACGTCCTCTGCTATTTCCTTCCTCAGTATTTCATAGTTCTCCCTGTAGAGGTCTTCTACCTTCTTAGTTAAATATATTACTAGGTACTTTATTTTCTTTGTTGCTATTGTGAAGGGTATGGAGTCTTTGATTTGGTTCTCAGCTTGACTGTTGTTGGTATATAGGAATGCTACTGATTTCTGTACATTGATTTTGTAGCCTGAGACTTTGCTGAATTTGTTTATATTCCAGTAGTCTCATGCCAGATTCTTTGGGGTTTTCTAGATATAAGATCATATCATCAGCAAGAAGCGATAGTTTGACCTCTTCTGCCCCCATTTGGATGCCCTTGATTTGCTTTTCTTGTTTGACTGCTCTAGCTAGGACTTCCAGCACTATGTTGAATAGAAGCAGTGATAGTAGGCAACCTTGTCTGGTTCTAGTCCTAAGTGGGAATGCTTTCAATTTTTCCCCATTCAGTATGATGTTGGCTGTGGGTTTGTCATATATGGCTTGTATCATTAAAGTTAAAGAACAAATTTAAGGTTCGGGTGGTTATCTTCCTCCTGTCAAAACCAAACACCTGTCTATTCTAGTAGTCTGGGACCAAGCTGAGGTCTTCTCAGATGAACTGCTTGCTAGACAATCCCTGGGTATAGTTGTTCTGGAGTCTTAGCCTGGAGGAGCGGGTGTTTCATCAGGATAGCCACCTTTGGCAGGCCCTAGACTCCAACTCTTATCCTTTCAGCCCTGAAACTGCCAAAAGTGCATTTCTACTCCTCAGATGCCTTTTCCTAATTGACAAATACATCATTTCTCCCTTTTCTCCCATTTCTCCCATCTTTCTTTCTAGAACAGAAGGCTCTGTATAATCTCGCTATAGCATATTTATTCTTAAAGGCTGTAAAGTATTCTTGACTACTTTTCCTTTAAAGGAAAGTGCAGAATGCTATGAGAACCCACAGCAGAAGATACTAAAAGGGGTAAGGATGGACAAATGGAAGGTAATGAGTAATGGTCAGAAAAAGGTCTAAGATCTCAAATGAAGGATGAGTACTAGAAGATATCTTGAAAGTCAGCAGCATCCTATGATATGCCAACAGAGGATGCTTGAATAGAGATGGTCCAGGGAACAGGAGAAAATAAGGATTAAGAAAACATAAAAGTAATGTGGTTCTACTGACCATTAAATCAAAATCAAAAGAAATACTAATCATTACCTGCAATTTGTACTGAACCATCTTCTCCAAGAAGAATATTTCCAGCTTTCACATCTCTTTAAAAAAAAAAAAAAGTTACATATCAAAAAACACCTATTCTTTGAAGTAACATAATTTAAGCAATTGTTTACTATATTCACACAACACTAGCAATATTTAAGTGTTATATTTTACATTAAAGTATATTAAGGCCAACAGTAAAATTTTTAAAACTTTAGTCACTTGTACTAGAGTCTGAACATTAAACAGAAAGCTACAATAAAGTATAGCTTTTTATAATATCCAGAAAATCTAAGGTGATTAAATATTCCTGATTATGGTAACAATGGCCATAGAATGTGACCCTCACATAATTCTACTTTTGAAATAAACTGACTTTTTTTCTACATCCTAATAAATGATCAAATTTTTTAAATGATCTAGCATGCAATTGAAAACAGGGGCTATTCTATGACTGTAGCAAAAAGATAGATATAAATTACTCAGACATCTCTATATTTTTATTGTTAACTATTTGTAGACTCAAGTAATACATGAATATATTCTTGTTATAAAAACCTAATCACCACAAAAAAGACCTAAGTTCCTTTGACCACTATTCTCAACTCTAGTACTCTCTCTCCAAAATTTTCAATTGTTACCAGTTTGGTTAATAGAATATATACCTTGACATATCTGGGCTTTTCTCCCAACATAAATGATATTATACTATCCTTTCAAAATCTATAACTTGTCTTGTTGCTTCATGCAACAACATGTCAGTAATCTGGCAAAATTAAAAATATCTAAATCCTAAGAGCAGCAAATCCATTTGTTGATAAACTAGAGAAACTCTCATAAATGTACAAGGAAAGTACAAGGAGTTATACTTCAGCATTGTTTATAATAAAAAACAAAAACTGGTAACAGATAGCCAACAATAGTAAAAAGGTTAAATTAATTGTTACATTCATGAAACAGAACGTCATTCAACAAGTTGTGACATGATATGCCCTCTAACACACATTGTTAAATGAACAAATGAAATGGGAGGACAGTGCGTTTTATATGACACCATGAATGTTACACACACACATATTCCTTCCCATGTATACCAAACGGACAGCAACAAATGGTTCCTTTTGTGGAGATGAGTGGGACTGAAGTCAAGGGGAACAGTATTTCAATACTTCATGAGAATATACTTATATAGTCATTTTATAATTAAAAATGAATATAATTAAATAAACAACAACCAAAAAAGCAGCCCTTAAGGCTAGAAAAACACAACACTTCATCCTGTCCCTATCCCTTTTTTTCTCTATCTTTAGATATAACCATTCTTTGGCAAACAATGAACAACAGTTCCACAACTGTGTGTAGCAGCACCATCATACCACAGTATACAATGCCTTTCCTAAATACATACTGAAGCATGAGGAAATCAATCATGTTACTGAGTATTCTGTAATGCTTATGAACCCAAGCAATTTACAGGGTCACTTTCCCAGAGGCTGACTTAGTAGCACAGAGGCCAGTCTGCTTTGCTCCATGAATTTAAAGTCTCTGACTCTGGACACTACAAACAGGAAAGAATTGAGGACATTCTCTTCCCTTGGTAGCAAAAATCATACAACTGAGTCAACCACTAACTTCCAACTCCCTTTTCAGAATTCATCTAAAACCAAATGGGGGGAAAAGCATAGTTGTAGTAACTCTCCTCTGAGTTTTTGCAGCAGGCTGTACTACAGTGTTAGCATAGTACATTATCTGATCATATTTCTCCGTCTGTCTCCCTCGTTTCACCATGAGATAGATTCAGGCCTGTATCTTAATATATTACTGTATCACCTGTACTTACTTAACATTGCAATCAGTAAACAGGAGGCATCTCCCAGATATTCATGAAACAGATTTAAATAACTACATAGGAGACAACTTGCCTCAAATACTCTTCTGGAAAGAAGTGGAGTATTAAAAAAATAATAAAATAAAATCTGTTAAATAAACATTAAAAAAAAAATAGATTGTTCTCTCCCTGCTGCCCCATCCCCCACTCCCCAACTCCTAACTCTTTCAAATGTTAGGGTTATAAACTAACATACTGCAGTCAACGAATGGAAATAATCTAACTATCAAAAGATCAGTTAAGCTGTGGTATATTCATACCATAAAATACTACAAATACTATTGAATATATGTGTTTATATCAAACAATCTCCAAATGTATTCTTAAGTGAAAAAAGAATACTACATACAATATTTGACCATTTGTGTTTTTTTTTAAAAAAAAGAAAAAGCTGGATAGAGAGAGATACATGCATTATGTTTATATTGGCATAAAATCTCTCTCAAAGGAGTCATAAGAAAATCGCAAGAAGCGATTCCCTTTGGACCAGGGTATTGGGGGTACAGGGAAGAAGGGGACTTCTTTTTAATACTTTATTTTTAGACAGTTTTAGATTTACATAAAAATTCAGAAGTTGGTACAGAGGAGCGCTTATATACCTCAGGCTCAATTTCCCTATTATTAACATCTTATATTAGTATGGTACTTTCCTACAATTAATGAACCAGTATTAATAAATTACTATTAACTAAAGTCCACAGTTTATTCAGATTTCTCTAGTTTTTACCTAACATACTTCTTCTGTCCTGGGAAACCATCCAGGATACCATATTACATTCAGTAGCCATTACGCTCCTCTTAGTTGTGAGTTTTTCAGAATTTGCTTGGTGTTTTTTTTGTTTGTTTTGTTTTTTATTTTTTATTTCAGCATTATTATGGGGGTACAAATGTTTAGGTTATAGACTTTCCTTGTTTTTAATGACCATAACAATTTTGAGGAATTGTGGTCAAGTATTGTGTAGATATCCCTCTACTGGAATTTTTATGATGTTTTTCTCATGGTTAGACTGGTATTATGGGTTTTTGGAGGGAAAAGTCATATAAGTGCCATTTTCATCAACTTATAGCAAGGGTACATAGTATCAACATCATTTAGCACAGGTCACATTGAGAAGATTTGTTTTCTACCATACATCATTTTGTACTGTTTGAATTTTTTAGGCCATGTATATGTATTACTTATTCATATTTGAATTTTGTACTGTTTGAATTTTTTAGGCCATGTATAATGTATACTTATAATGTTTTATAAGTTTTTGTCTTTCATATCTGAAGAGACAGTAATCCATTTTCAGTAGAGTCTGCCCTTTGAGTGGCTACTTTTCCTGATCAATTTCCCAAATAATCAATCCCTGTATCCTTTTTGAAACCAAAAGTGTAATCTGTAGAACAGTCTCTAGGAATAAAAGCAGAGGAGTATCATGACTGACTGCACAATCAAAAATACCAAATTCTGTCCTCAAACAGGACAACTGACTTTACAAGGAAAAGATTTGTAACTAAATATCTGGAAATCAATCTAGTTCTCAGTTAAATAACCTTTTACTCTGCCACAAAGAATATCAAGCAACTCAGCAGCCCGACAGTTAAATCCTCCATCCACTCTTAAATAGCAATAGTGAGTTTTGTTTTTCACTGTTTATTGCCATTTCTCACATGTCACTGTTGCCCTCAAATTACATATTCCTTGGAAAATTAAAAGGAATATCACAGACATTCTTGACTTTCTCATTAATACAGAACACAAGTTTCTGCCCATAACATTTTCATTACTCATCAATAGGCACAGTTTATGGAAAACTTGAAAAAGTTCAAGAGAAGCAATGAATCAAAACCCAAACTGCAAATACATCTTATTTAGGCATCATAAACTGACTTAAAATATCCAACATCTCTGTTAGAGCTAACCTCTTTAATGGGAAAAATATTTGGGTAGGTAGAAACAGAGAGAAAAGTATAAATCTAATTCAGAAACCTGTTCATCCTAGGCAAAATCTCTAAAGCCTAGAGGCAAAGGGGAAAACACAGTAGGGATGGAAGAAAATTATTTGATCTGATCCATCAGGCTATATTAGGTGGATCCACCTGAAATAACAACCAGACTTTAAAGATATGAGAAGTAGCAAAACCTACTAAAAATACCTGTTTCAGCTTCAAAATAACACAACGTTCTCCAAAGCCTATTTAAGTCTCAGTGTATCACGGAGTTGGTTACTGCTAAAGTCTAAGTAGTAGTTTCCAGCCTTGGCTGCACATTACAATTACCTGGGGACCTTTTTTTTTTTTTGAGACAGAGTCTCACTCTGTTGCCTGGGCTGTAGAGTGCCATGGCGTGAGCCTAGCTCACAGCAACCTCAAACTCCTGGGCTCAAGTGATCCTCCTGCCTCAGCCTCCCGAGTAGCTGGGACTACAGGCATGCGCCACCATGCCCAGCTAATTTTTTACATATATTTTTAGTTGTCTGATTAATTTCTTTCTATTTATAGTACAGACGGGGTCTCGCTCTTGCTCAGGCTGGTCTCGAACTCCTGACCTTGAGCAATCCACCTGCCTCGGCCTCCCAGAGTGCTAGGATTACAGGCGTGAGCCACCGCGCCGGGCCCCGGCCTTATCTTATCTGGAAAAATCTGTGCCTCCCTTGAGGCCCAGCTCGGTCGTTGCCGCCTCTGCAAGCCCTCCCTGGTACATGG